>JAWZYV010015340.1:0-58430 GCA_038373885.1 Cheiracanthium punctorium
ATTTTCTTTCCATTGTTCAGACCCCTGTGTCCACTTTGGTTGCAATCGCCAGGAGGTTTAAAGCACGATGATCCATCCATCTTCATAAATCACGCGCACTAATGGCCATCTTGTGGGGGAAGGAAATATCCAGGAGGAAACTCGAATTTTCATAGAGCATAGTTTATACATAAAATCAATATTTTTAAGTAAATTTAATATATAAATTGAAATTAAAAAGCATCGAACAACGGCAAAATGTCCTTGCTAGACCTTGTGTTTTTAAAAAATTTTCAAAATAGTACTGTTTTTCTGTAGCAGTCTGACGAACCTGAAATTAGGGCTTTTGTAATCTTCGTTTTATTTTCAGATGAAATTAATACCTTTCTAATTGCATTAGAGAAATTTTGTGATGCAATTTACTTAAATTAATGTTTTTAGAATAAGAGCTAGAAAGAATATTTTTAAAATATTCATTAGTTTTTTCTAGAAGTTTAATTTTGTGAAGGCAGTTTTCTCCATAGAAAAGTATTGCGGTGACCGTTTTCCCGGAGAGGATAGAGAGTAGCCTTAATGGTTCCCCATGCCACATGGTGATTGATACTGGAGCGAACGTAACCATCATAAGGACGGATCTGGCCAAGAAATTAAATTTGAAGATTATCTGGACTCCGTCCTCGCTGACCCTCCAGACTGTGACAGGTGATAAGATCGAAGTGGGCGGAAAAGCGCAAGTAGAAATCACGTTTGGAAATGCCAGATACGACCATGTGGTATATGTCGCCAATATTACAGACTCTTTTATTCTCGGACTGGACTTTTTAAAATCACACAAATTTAATTTGGACTTTAAGAATAATGAGCTTCGTTCAGACTCAGAAGAAATAGCTGCGTTCGATATTAGAAATGAAACTGTTTTGCCTGTTCAGCAAATAATAGCCCAGACTGATATCACTCTACCTCCCAGAACTGATTCAATAATTTCTGGAACAGTAAAAGAAAGCAATAAATTCCGTTTTGGATTAATCGAACACCCAAGCAATAGTGATTCCATCAGAGGAGTACTTTTGGGAGCAACACTTGTGGACTTGTCGAGAACAGAAATTCCAGTTAGAGTAGTAAATGTGACGGACAAGTCGAAGGTGATAAAGAAAAATGAAGTGTTGGCGACATGCACTCTTGTTACCTGCATTAATAAGAACATCAACCAAACGACAGCTAAATCTTCCGAGTGCCTGACGAAGGAATTATTACAAGACGTGGAGTTAACGGCAGAACAGAGAAGCGCTGCAGAGAAAGTAATAGCTGAATTTGAAGACCTCTTCTCTCGTACTTCCGGTGACTTTGGCCGTACGAGGTTAACGCAACATAGAATAGACACAAGCAGCCATTCTCCCATCAAGCAACATCCTAGGCGGCTGCCGTTTGCTAAGCAAGAAGAGGTGAGCAGACTTTTAAGAGGAGATGCAGCGTGATGACGTCATCGAGCCATCGACTAGTCCGTGGGCCTCGCCGATTGTTTTGGTCCGAAAGAAAGATGGTTCCACCCGGTTCTGTGTTGACTACAGACGTCTGAATGACATTACCAAGAAAGACAGCTACCCTCTTCCCAGGATAGACGACACATTGGACACTTTATCGGGAAACGAATGGTTTTCCACTCTGGATCTGAAAAGTGGTTACTGGCAAGTGGATATTCATCCCGACGACCGTGAAAAGACTGCGTTCACCACGGGACAAGGATTGTGGCAGTTCAAAGTTATGCCTTTTGGACTCTGCAACGCACCGGCTACATTCGAGCGTCTAATGGAGACAGTGTTGAAAGGACTTTCCTAGGAAGCATGTCTCGTTTATTTGGACGATATCATCATCGTCGGAAGGACTTTCGAAGAGCATCTCGAGAACATTCGAAAGGTACTGCAGAAATTAAAAGAGGCAAACTTGAAACTAAGTCCGTCGAAGTGCAACTTGTTCCGTCGGGAAGTACGTTACCTCGGGCACATAATATCCGCCCACGGAGTCCGAACCGATCCCGAAAAGACGTCCGCAGTCCAGAACTGGAGTCGTCCCGAGAATATCCACGACTTAAGAAGTTTTCTCGGTCTGTGTACTTACTATCGAAAATTCGTGAAGATCTTTTCTCAAATTGCAAGACCTCTTCACAAATTGACCGAGACTGGACAGAAATTTCTATGGACTGAGGAATGTGAGGACGCATTCAACGAACTGAAGAAGGCTTTAACATCTTCGCCGATCTTGTCGTATCCTCACCCTGACAAGCCATTTATCCTGGACACAGACGCGAGTAAGGAGAGTGTCGGAGAAGTTTTGTCCCAGGAGATAGATAGCCAAGAACACGTCATTGCTTACTGGAGCAAATGCCTTTCAAAGGCAGAACGTAACTATTGTGTTACGAGAAAGGAACTCCTTGCTATCATTAAGGCCGTGGAGCACTTCCATCATTACCTGTACGGCCGAAAGTTCCTGCTCCGAACGGACCATGCCTCTTTAACCTGGCTTCTAAATTTCAAGAATCCAGAGGGCCAAATAGCCAGGTGGATACAGCGATTACAAGAATATGACATCGAGATACGTCATCGGAAAGGAGCATCTCATGGAAATGCAGATGCTTTATCAAGAAGGCCCTGTATAGACAGCTGTCGCTATTGCTCCAGGGCAGAGAAAAAATTACCATCTGAAACATCCCGTTGTCCGCCAAGTTACATCATCGACACCATCCCAAGATCCCTGGAGTGACGAAAATGTTCGGGCGGACCAATTAGCAGACCGCGACATCAAACCTATTGTGGAATTTATGGAAAAATCCAGCGCTAAGCCCAGTTGGCAAGAAATATCATCTTACAGTCCGGCAACAAAACAGTACTGGGCTTAATGGGATTCGCTTCGCCTAAGGAATGGAGTCCTGTATCGTAAATGGGAGTCGGACGACGGCAAGATGCTCCGATGGCAGTTAGTACTCCCTCGCTCGAGGATTCCGAAGGTTCTAGAAGAGCTGCATAATGGCTTAACTGGAGGCCATTTTGGCGTGATTAAGACCCTGCAGAATGTTCGCGAGCGCTTCTACTGGGTTAGGGTTCGAGGCGACGTCGAAAAGTGGTGTCAAGCTTGTGACGGCTGTGCCGCCCGTAAAGGCCCGAAGAAACGAAGCCGTGGAAGACTACATCGTTATAATGTAGGAGCGCCTTTTGAGAGGATTGCACTCGACATCCTGGGACCTCTTCCGCGAACTTCGGATGGCAACAAATACATCCTAGTTGTCATTGACTACTTCTCTAAATGGCCCGAAGCGTTTCCTATTCCCGATCAAGAAGCTACGACCGTAGCAGAGGTACTGGTGCAAGAATGGATTTCCAGATATGGAACCCCTCTGCAACTTCATTCCGACCAAGGAACGAACTTTACCTCTGCAGTCTTTAAAGGACTATGCCAACTTCTCGGAATGGACAAAACCCAGACTACGCCTTTACACCCACAATCCGACGGCATGGTGGAGAGGTTCAATCGCACAATTTTAAAAAACCTCTCGCTTCTGGTATCTAGGAATCAAGAGGACTGGGACAAGAAACTCCCCCTCTTCCTGCTGGCCTATAGGAGCGCCGTCCATGAGACTACCGGCTTCACACCTTCCCAGATGCTGTTCGGCAGAGATCTTCGTCTTCCCGCCGATCTACTGTTTGGCCGCCCTCCAGATGCGCCTTCATCGCCAGAGGAGTACGTGGAAAACCTTCGGGCACGGTTTGAAGATGTACATCATTTTGCTCGGGAGCGGATCAACCTGAACACGGAAAAGATGAAGACTCGCTACGACACGAAGGCTACGGGACACGAGTTCAACGCAGGTGACAAAGTTTGGCTATGGAATCCTACTCGACGGAAAGGCCTGTCTCCCAAGCTGCAAACGCCGTGGGACGGTCCTTACACAGTCCTAAACCGGCTGAATGACGTCATCGTACGGATTCGTAAGTCACCAAACTCGAAGCCAAGAGTTGTACATTACGATCGGCTAGCCATCTACCGCGGTTGTAATTAGCTCAGACTATGGTCACTATGGCGTAATTCCTCTTTTCTTTCACCTTTCATTCCTTTCCTGTCTTTCTCTTCTCTTCCTCTTTCTTCAACTCTCTTTCTCTCACCACTTACGCCATGTTTAGTGTGCATATTTGTAATATATTGGATTTTATTAATGTGTATTTGTTATTACATTGATTACTTATTACAGTGTAATTATTTATTAATGATTATTTATTTATTAATGTGTATTTGCTTATTGTGCTATTGATTACTTGCTTGAATTATGTTGTTAAGATCTTGTTAAGTGTTATACAGTGTAGGTACCTGTGTGACCTCCTAACTAGGGATTGTACTGCCCGGGACGTGCAGTCCTTGGGAAGGGGGCAATGTTACGAATTTTCGGGGCAACCCGCTGCTCTGGGGCTTAGAATGGTTTAAAATTCGTATTCTACGCTTCGAATAGATAAATTTTGCTTTTTGTTGCATCAAAATCGGCCAATTAGAACCGGAGATACGGAGGTTTCGCTTTCCCATATGTTTTTCTATGGGCTTCTAGAAATCTCGAGAAATATTAGTCCTAGAGCTTAGATCTCTTCACTTTTGAGGACTTATTTTTGGCGCCAAATTTGGCGATATTTCGCCAAAAGTCGCCAAGCTTGGCGACTTTTTGGTCATTTGGCGTGATTTTCCCAATGGGGCCTGGAAGTTGTTTTTCCTGCATTAAAAACGCATAATAACCTAACATTTCTCTTCTATGACGTAATCAAAATTCACGCTTTATGTAGAACCCTCGAGAAATTGACTTTTCTGGAAACCTCTTGTACCTCCTGCGTCGGCTATTTATAGAAGCGGGCATCGCCCCGAAGTCAGTCAGTTGCGAGTTGAACATTCAATGTGTGAAGAGCTCTGAGTACGCTTGTTTTGTGTGAACTGATAGTGCTATAGAAGCTGTGTTTTAGCTTGCTTTGTGAAGCTGTTTTTAAAGTGCTGTGTGTAAATTCTTCATTGCTGTGTCTTAAGGGATAGTGTACTATATCCCTTGAATATTTCCACGGAATTTTTGCCTGTAAAAGTGACTTATTTTGTGTGAGAAATACAGCATTTGTGAGAGCTTCTGATCCAAGCGGATTGTTAAAAGCACGTTACTGCTAGATTGTGCTTGTGAATTGTGTGCAGCTGATTGTTCTACGAAGTTCTAGAAGAAATAAAGTTTGTGTTCCATCCTGACAAGTGACTTTTTACTTGAACTTTTTACACCACTGGACTTTAGAACGACGAACCCCAGGAGTAGCAGAGTAATTCCGCAACACTATTAATAAATTGAATTTTATTAATTTTAATGAGTTTTAAAATAAGTGTTTAACTTATGACTGCTTTTTTTGCAAAAGAAAATCTTAAAATATGAAAAAGTAATTTTTACTATCATGAAGTCATAAAAAAAATTGTAATAAATTACAAATCTGATCTTGGTTCCCTGAAATTTGTCATACTAAAATTGTACATTGGATTTCTTTTTCCCCCTCTATGAAACAAAACAAAATAAAAGGTTCTTTATAGAACCTTTTATCTGTTTGAGACAGTTTTCAGAGAATGTGAAAAAATATTATTAGCTTACTTTCGGCAGTTCATTTCATACTTAGAAAAAAAACTGGAATAACTCCAGTAACTTTCCGAACTCTTGATCTTTACAAAGCATTTAAATGAATTTAATCAGCTCAATCAAATGTAGTATTCAGACACTGGTGTACTTCAAATAATTTGAGTGTATAGGCCGCAATGTATAAGAATAATTTTTTGTAGCCCTGTAAAAACAAAAAAAAAACAAAAAACTGAAGCCCTCCGCATACTAAAATCTATACAGTGTGCAAGACAGTCACCTATGATATGCATACCTAATTGAGCACTCTTTAGATGCTACTACACTTTCAAAAATTTGTGCCATAATGTATAAGAATATTTCGTAGCACTGTACAAAACATCTGTGCTCTACCCACATCAAAATCTATACAGGTTGTGTGACTGTGACCTATGAACTTTTATTAAAATGCACCATTTAGGCACTAGTGCACTTATAAATGATTTGCATCTGTAGGCCGTTGTGTATGAGATTTTTTTTTTTTTTTTTTTTTTCCAACCCCGTTAACAGTGATCGCGATAAAACCTCTAGATGCATATATTTCACACCTTAGAAATTTCGGAATGTGTGTTTTTACGCATTGCTTTTCCATATAAAATTAGGTATATTTTGATAAATAATTATGATTTGCTGATTTTAAATTTAAAAAATCCAATTTTTATACTAGTTCTTGTTGAACTGACATTTATGTACCTAGCTGTATAATCAGTTATTATTTATGTGTCAAATGCTATTTAATTATATATTTGAAAATTTAGCATAATTTTTCGTCGCTTTAATTACTTGTTTGGAATAGAAAATACTTCTAAAAAGTTAAGGAGCATTTTTACTCATCTCAAAAAATCCTAGATGGATCACTGCCCATGAACAAATTATCAGCTCTATGCACACCAAAATCTATGCAGGTCATGTGATTGAAACCTATAACATACATAACCAATTAGCACTCAATCGAATGCATCATTCAGACACTAGCACACTTAGGCCTATAGATAGAAATGCAGAATTTCTATCTATAGGCCATAACAATTTTTTTTCTAGCCCCGTAAAAATTTATAAGTCATATACACACCAAAATGAATAACGTTTGCGTGGCGATGGTCTATAATATGCATACCAAATTTGAGCTCAATCGAATGTACCATTTAGGAGCTATCGTGTTCACTCACACACACACAGATACATCTCCAAAAAATAGTATAAGTAAATTCAGAAGACCTCAAAACGTGTAAATACATCAAGATCTCAAAGTCAAATTTTCTCATGATTACAATACTTTCCTAAAATGGTACATACTCAAAAAGTAAAAAAAAAAAAAAAAAAAAAAAAAAAAAAAAAAATTCTTAGTAAAAGTTTTCAACAAATTATATATGCCATAAAGTATTTTATTTTAGAAAAGTAGTATACACATTACAAATTATCTTTTCTAAACATTAATAAGACAATACAGATACACAGGACTTCTCTTTGCATGTAAATTGATACATTTCCTGAAAAAAAGAAAAAGTAAAATTAGATACATTTAAAAATATATTTGATAAATTTTGCTGGACGATTCCACCGTTATGTCTTTGACATCTGTAAACTGTTTTTCTTTAACTCCTTTTTCATAACTCAGCATTGAAAAATCATGTATCAATATTATCTTGCTTTACATCCTTTTATAAAACGAACATATACACAATAAATATAACTATCTGGAACATTTTATATTTAATTATTAATTTTATAAAATTTGTAACATGTGTGAAAACTTATGGGTAACACACAGACATTGGAACTGTCCTGCTCAGCAAACTCCTAAATAAAAAAAAGATTTCATTTTTATACTCTATGACACTATAGGTTCCCGACCGTATGATTATGTCTTTGGTTATAGTGAGCCTCTGGGGAGCAGCAAATTTCGTTCACTAATTTGATTTGATTTGAAGTCACCCCCGCAGGGAGGGCGAGATTTTGGAGATTTAAGGCGAAGAGCCGTTATCTCACTTGTTCTGGGGTTGGTTCACCATATCCAAAGTTCTGATGTCCAATAACAATAAAACAATACAAAACTAGAAAATAGAATTTTATACAAGTACTGAATGTTTATTAAGTAAATCAAACATAATGGATCGCATTTATAAGTCTAGAACTAGTTAAGAAAATAAACACAATTAATTACATTTATGGAAATAATGTATATTCCATTTAGTTGGAAAAAGGAGCTGTCGCTTTTAACATATATTCATTGAGGATGGAAAATGAACCTATATTCATTGAGGTCATATTTCATTGAGAATAGAAAATGAAATCGTCTAAAGTCAAGACGAAATTTCAACTTTTAGTTCACTTTTTGTCAATGAATGCTTTTAAAGGATAGGATGGATTGCAGCATTAAAAAAGTTATGACCCCCCTCCCCCCCTTGTTTAGTATAATCAAGCTAGTCTAGACACTGGCAATTCACCTGTACAGCGGTCACCACTTATTTCGGTCAGTGGTTTATCCTGTGAGCTGCTTATTCTGGTCAAAATTGTTATGAACAGAACAAAATGGCCAAACAGCACTGTCCGCCGGTTACCTCGGTAGTGAGTGCTGCTTTATCCAGTTAAGTAATCTGGAGATTAGGTAAAATTTCGACGCAATTAGCTTTTAGGGTCATGTGGAAGCCAGTCAAAGATGACTCATATTTGTGTGGAGGTGTTACAGTAATTCAATAAAAACAATTGTTAATACACTTAATTAACCACCACTAAGTTAAATTCAGTTTGCGCTAAAATACAATATAACCTTAAAACAGCCTTTAATCTCAGATTCCCCCCCCCCCAAGAAGTTGTAATATTTATTTTTTTAAATAAATGTACATATGTATGTATAAATGTATTTTTTCACTTTTTTTTTCTTGATTCTTAAATAAATATGTTCATGTGTCAAACTATTGAATAATATAGTTTATATATTTTGGTTTAATTCACAAATTTTTTTATCTTAAATATTTCATACTTTGTGTCTCTTATTTTTGGTCCCGCCGTTTATTTTTGATTTCGGTTATTCCAGCCAGTTTCAATCCGTTTCGATGTAACTGGAATAAGTGAGGACCACTGTATTTCGGAACAGGAGCTTGATAATCTTTCTCTCTACTTGAACACAAAAGAGACACTCTTCGTGGGAAAAGAACAACATTGCCCCTACCGTTCAAAAATTTTAAGTTCACCATTAACGGAACTCGTGGTTCACTAAAACTGAAAAATGCTGAAAGTTCTCTATATCCGGAGTTGACTGTACATATACACAGAGAATGCCGTGGCTTTCTTAATTTATAAGTTCTAGGGACTTACGGAGTCTTTCGCTGAAATTTTTCTTTTTTAGATAATGTGACAAAATAATGAAAGCATTTACAAGTCTAACATAGGCTTAAAGAGGGGTTCACAAGTATGATTAAGGTTTTAAAAAAGGCGGTTTTCTGGAACCCAGTGATTCAGAAGTTGAAAAAAAAAAGCTTAAAAGATACGCTATAGTACTTCAGCATGATCTCTGCATACGAAATGACCAAAAGCTTAATACGAGGTATGATCCAAAAGTTCGGGGACAACGTGTAAAATTCTTTACCCTGAATAGTTCACATCACCGAAGTGCATCCACCTTCAAAGTATTCACCTTGGGTAACGATACACTTCTGCCAACGTTCGTATAATTTCTGGAAGCCATTTTTACCAACTTCCCCATAAGGTTTTTTGCAAAGCTGCTTTCATCTCTTCAGATGACACAAAGGCGTTTCGTCTCTGCTGATGAAACAAAACGGCATCCCCGTTTTTTTCTTCTTTTTTCTTAATAGGAACAGGTAAAAATCACATAGGGCTAAGTCGGGTAAATAGGGGAATGTGAAAAACCTGGGTACTTACAGACTTTGTTAATTAAATCACCCAATATTGTCATTCGTTATTCTTTTTGTTCAGTAATCAGCAATCGCTAGGTGGGACACTAGGTGTATGTTGAGATCTTCCATCGGAATGCACTGGCAACTTGTCTTCAATAAGTGTGTAGGCTCTGCGATTTCTACAAGTGTTTGGCGACGATCTTTCCAAACACATTCAGACACCAATGAAACATTTTCTATGTTCCATGAAGTCGAAGGTCGGCCAACATTGTCCAAGGATTCTCAGCCCTCTTTAAAATGCGGATGCCATTCATAAACCTTGGATCTCATCATGGTAGATTTATCATAACATTTCTTAGCATTTCCGAATTCTCTATTGGTGTTTTACCTAACTGTTGACAAAATTTAATGATACAGCACTGTTCAAGAAAAGCCATTTTTTTAATGTCACCGAGCTAAGACAACTGACCACGGAAGTTGTAACAGCTGTTCATCCGCATGACATGGGATAAATCAACTCAGTCAGGTAGGGGTAGGTTGGGAGAATCCATTCCAAGCAATTTAACTTTAGGTACTTGCTTTCGTCATCAGGAATAACTACAGTCCCCGAATTTTTGAATCATACTACGAATAAGTTAATATAAAGCTTTCAGCATAAAATGCACACATAATCAATCTTTCCTTAATTGTCATTTTAATTGTAAATAAATTATAACTTTTTGAATTTGCAATTAAATACTAAATAAAGATAAATCAAAATTCATCTTATATTATTCATAGGTAAAACACACAACAGTATATTATATGTAAAACTAAAATATCTTGGTCATGAAAAAATACCTTTTACAAAGTTAAACACTAATAGCAGCATACTTATATTTTGCAATATTAATAATTTACTAAATATGCTATGATAAATGTAATTAATCTGGTAACTATGCTTATTCGCATCATGCTTTGAGTTTTACAAAACATATTTAGCAGTTTTTCAAAATTATGTTTCTAATTAAGGATCGGGGAAAAAAATCTTATCCCCACCCCACCCAATAAAGAAAAGTAGAAAACCAAGTCAAGTAGTGTTACCCAGTAGAAAAGTCTGCATTTCTGTTGTATTATTAAATATACTAGATTATTTTTCACTCAGCTTAAAATTCAATGACTTAGGATATTAACTCTGATGTACTAAATGCAAAGATTTCAATTCTCTGAAATTTGGCGGAATTTCCCCAACTTAAATCAATTTACTCAATTTGGTGAGAATTCTGTAGATAGATTGCTTGAAATCCCTTAATAACTGCATTATTTCTGATCAGATAATTAAAATTTAACGCTGTATTCTACTAAAACCTATACACTTATTTTCAAAAATGCTATTTCCTTAAGCTCTCAGTATATTGCATCAAGCCTAAAACTGTGCAAACTACTAGAACTCACTTTCTCAAAATCGGCATATCAGCCATTTTATTTTTTGCCAAACTAAAAAAATTTTACATAATAGCCTAGGAAATCTTCAATCCTTATTATTTTGCGTACGAAACATTTCATTCCTGCTCTGATTTCCCATGCACATATTATAATTAAAAAATAACCTTACAAAAAATCATTATTATTCTTTTATTTTTACTTATTTAAGAATTTAAAATATTTTATTCGGCAAAATTGCAACACATGACAACCACGATACTCATGTCACACGTTTTTCACTATGGGGGTTACAATTATGGAAAGCTTTCTGTGTCGAAATCATAAAAAGTCTCTTAATCTCTGGGAACGGGTGGACTTTCAAAGTTTTAAAGTGTGGACTATCATTTACTCTATATTATTTTACACATCTGTGCAAAATTTCAGGCTGATTGGTCCATTTTTGTGGATTTCTTTACGGTCTAAACCTACAAAGAAAGTTTCATTTTTATTATTACTTAGATTTCTGTGTATCAAAAGCATACATTTATAAAAAGCATTAGTTAAATTCACACATTTTACAACATTTAAGCTATTAATAAATGGTGGTATCTATGACAAGTTAGAGAGAAAATGGAGTTTCTGCTGTATAAGCAAAAATCAATCATACCTTTATCTCATACGGTTCTCAATTTAATAAATTTACAAACATAATTTAGCTGAACATTAGTGACTGAGGTACCGGACGTTTTTAAAAACATAAGTTTAAAAAATTATGCTTTTAAAAATTTTGTTGTATAAAAACACTTCTTGCTAAAAATCTTACAATAATGCCAATTAAATTTATAATCTTACAATGTAATCAATTTCTTACATTAAACCTTACATGTTGGCAGCAATGCTCCTAGCATAAATAATGTTAATTCATTAAATCAAACACAGTTCCGTATTAAATTTTGCATATAAAAAGTCAAAAATTATCGTGATAGCTTCAAGGGTGAAATGATTTTTAAAAAAAACACGGTACTTACGTATTAACGCGTCGGTCATTCCTGCCAAACTATTTTTCCGTCAAATGAGTTGCCAATCGTATTCAAAACCATTGATAATTTCATAAACCCAGCATTTCTTTTGGAAAAAAAAAATCGCTCGTCTTGGCAGACCGCCAGGATAATACGTAAGTACAAAAATACTTTATCAATTGTGTGTTGTGAAACAGGATTTTGTTCAACCCAAAAAATCCCAGTTGGTTAAAAAAAAAAAAAAAAAAAAAAAAAAAAAAAAAGAAAAAAAAAAGAAAAAAAAAAAAAAAAAAAGATACCAACTGCGAAACTTAAATGGTTTTTCCATAATTTCAACTCTAATTACATAGGTAATACATCTCTTGATATCAGTACACCAATTGCAGTGTTCAATGCATACGATAATTGGGTTTGTATTGCAGCTTCGTCACAAAATTACAAACGATTACTATGGCCCTTTATAAAAATGCAATTGATTATAACAGCACTTCACTGTCACTTAACCTGTTTTATCAATTATTTGGTACTTACGTATTATCCCAGCGGTCCGCCAAGACGAGCGATTTTTTGCCAAGATAAATGCCGGGCACATGAAATTATTAATGGTTTTGAATACGATTGGGAACAATTTGGCAACTCATTTGACGAAAAAACAGTTTGGCGGGAATGACCGCCGGGATAATACGTAAGTACCAATTATTTTAACAGAAAGTGACTTTTATTAAAAAATGGTAAAAAAATTCACAAAAATCACAGTGTTTAAATTCACAAAAATAAGCATTGAAATCCACAAAAGTGGGACCCTGGAAAAAAATTCCTGGATCGACCCCTGACTTGTAAAAGGTCTGTAGAACTTTTCATAGTGCACCTATGAAATTGGGGACAACTTTTGTTAGTAAAACAAGGTTATACTAATTGTCTGTACACAAGGTTAATGGTAAACAACTCCATTTACTAACCAGTATTAATACTAGTAAAACCCAGCAATATTAAGCATAAACAATGGAATATTTGTCTTAAATAAAAGTACTAAACTTATAATTAAAGCAAAACTCGTTAAAGCTTTTTATTGTTTTAATATTCAGTGATGAATACCAGAAAACATTCTAAAGACAGAAAATATAAAGTGGGTAAAATTATTTATTCCAAACTTAAAGCTCTATTTTTCCGGTTTTTAAAGAAAAACTACTTGGCATGAGATTTCTCTGACAATTTATGAGCTAATTTTTAATCTCGGTGGCGTATGAATCTCAAATCGTATCATTACTTTAATTTTAAAATTGAAAATTAGTGTTTTTCTGTTTGTTTTTTTAGAGATATATATAAAGAATATGACTATAGTAACATGAATTGAATATAATCACAAATTTTTTTAACTCTGCAATCGTATATCTGCACACGTAATTCCTACAGTGGCGTAGCAAGACGGGGGCGGGCGGTCCGCCCCGGGTGTCACCCTCGGTGTCACCCCCGGGTGTCACCCATGGGGTGTCACCCTCAAAGGGGTGACACCCCATGGTTTGTACAGCAAAAAAAAAAAAAAAAAAAAAAAAAAAATTCCAAAAATATCGAATGTATGGGGGCGAAAATGCTCGTATGGGGGGTGAAACCATTTATGTCCGCCCCGGGTGTCACCCACTGTAGCAACGCTACTGAATTCCTATACACCGATACGGGAAAAATGTAAATAATTTATTTCACAAATAAACCAACGACATTTTAAGTGCCGTTCTTGAACCTCACTTAATATGTTTAATAGCTATTTAACTGTTCCTGTAAAATACTTCAATAAAATGAGAGTAATGATTAGAAACCTAGAAAATTAAATTTATTCAGGCTTTACTAGTTGTTTTATACGAGAACATTAGGCTTAAACATTAGGTTGTAAACATTAGGCTTAACGGCTTTCAAATACACTACTTATTCTATATAAGGATAGAATGTCGTTATTTTTTGAAAAAGTAACATTTCTTAGCAGAAAGATTTCAGAAAATATAAGTAATAATTTAAAAAAAAATACCTTTAAAATCACCGCCAATTCTTTACACGGCTGCTCAAGTTTTACGTCGTATGGTAGGTTGTTTGGTTCGCTGCCAAAGCGGCCACAGCTACAGATAAATGTCGTTAAAAAAACCAAATTATGAAATATCCGTTTTATAACACAAAATATAGCAACTTTACGTGGAAAGCATAGTTAAATTCTGTTAACACTTTTTTTCTGCTGAAAAATGACAGAATAGCTCTGTATTTTTACGATTATTTTTTGCAGTGTAGCTTAAGAAAATAATATGACTTTATTAAAAGAATTGTAAACTTTTTTAAAAAAAAAATCCATATTTCAAAAAGCTTTTTGAAGGGGTGTCGGGGCTTGTCGCGTCTAATTTCAACTATAATCGTAATTATTACAGTATTGAGTGTCTATTACAAGAAAAAAATGTTCCCCCAACATCCACCATTTTCATAAAAAATTATTTATATAGCGCCATTTTTATTTTTTCGATAATTTTTTGACGGGTGATCGCAAAAGGGATACAAACAAACGCGCTTGTATTTCTCACAAACTATAAATTATGTGCAAGTGTTTGGATAAAGGTATATAAAATTTCATTTCAGTTAAGATTTAACATCGGTATTTTAAATTCAGTATGTAGTTTCTTATTTTTCTGATGTAAATTTGCTATAAGAAGAAAATTTCTACATATTCCAAAATTGCCCTTTCTTAGTCCTGTAAATAGTCTCATCTATTTACAGATTAGTTTTCCATTTATGTCGTAAATTGTGTCCAAAGCAAAAACTCTCCTTTTTTGGTTCTCAAAGGTTGGCAACTGTGACTTCGGTTCATGGAAGCGTGAGTGTGTAAACAGAAACACGTGCTAGCTCTTTAAGTCATTTTGAAGTGCTAGCCTGAAATAAATTACTTTCACCTCCAGCTTGGAATGAGATTTTGTGGGTTTGCAAGGAGGCTTCTTTTAAGCAGTGTCCTTTTAACTGTTCTAGACAAAGTCCAAGGAAAATGAGCAAGCCTTATAGCAGTGAGACCCTACAACTTCTTTTTCAGACGGTGGTCTTTCTCTCTCTTAAAAAAAAAAAAAAAAAAAAAAGAAGAAGAAGAAAGTGATTCTGAGTGAAGACGAATATCAGAGTTCAAAAGAATCGGAATGAAAAAGTTAATCTTCAGAAGTCATTAGAAAACTAAGATCCCTATACTAACTACATTAAGAAAAGTGAAAAATCTAAAAATTTTTATGATAAAAATTCATTTATAGAGAAGTAGTATTATATTTATAAGTATTGTTATAAGTAAAGCATTACATTTATATATTTTTATTGTGGTTAAGGCACAGCTACACGGCTATTTGCCTAACGGGAAGGTTGCCTTGGGCGGAGGGCTTTTTAAGGGGTTCTAATGCGTATTCACGTGACATCTGGAGAAAATCGCCCAAAACTCCAGGCTGTTAGATCGACAGCCTCGTCGTATTACATTTATAAGTGGTATTAGACAATAGCAGTACTTCCCATAACAAAACCCTTGAGAAGACATTTGTTAGAAACCAACTTCGAGTCGTTTGGCGATATATCGCCAAATTTGGTGACAACACGGTTTTTTAGATAATTTAAGAAGTATACAATATTAAAAAGTCAGTAAAAAGTCAACAGTAATGATTTTAACGTTAAAGCACATGAAAAATATTTTTGGCCAGGATTTTGACACAAATACTCCATTGTGCGCTGGAGCGAGTTGTGAAAATCCTTGAACGCTATGGCCGTCGGTGCAAGAATGAGTCGAACTGCGATTACATTATTTTATTGGTGATTCGATACATCTTTCCTTGGCAGTTGCGGTCACACGAAAAAGTCGCTGCTGGGCTGCATCAGTCTCTTTTATTAACTTTTCAGGTAGTGTCACATGATCCATGCACGTTTCAATTATAGGCCGATCCCAAAATCTGGGCAGCGGTTTTTCAAGGTTTGTTATGGCTTTTAAGACACCAGATTGACTGGAGGGACTGGACGCGGGGACCGTCTACAAAATTACAAAGGAATTTCAAGGGACCGTGTAGTAATTGCAATTTTTGAAAGCGGCTTCCTTTGTTGCAACTGCATTAAAACTGCGTAGCTCTAGAAATGAAGGATTTTAGCGGTCTTTTGATTTGTAACAAAGCCACCTAGAGCAGTGAATCAAGCCTAAAGCATAAATCCGTGACTTCACAGTCCGGGTCCCTGGCCGTCCGATAAGCTTTGCTACGAAGACGATGTTCTGATTGCTTTTGTGAGTTTATCTTGGGAACAATTTTGAAATTAGATCCCTTTCACAAAGTGAAAAAATTTGCTTGATAGAAAATATTTATTTTTCACGAAATTTACTCTGAAGAGTAAATTTCTTTCGATATAAAATATAGTTTGAAAAATAAATATAGAAAATATCGTGAAAAATAAATATAGAAAATATTTATTTTTCACGAAATTTACTCTGAAGAGTACATTTTTTTCGATATAAAATATAGTATATCTATATACCAGTGGCGTAGCCAGAAAATTTTCATGGGGGTGGGGGTTACGACTACTGCAACTCACATATATGTATACGTGTGTGTGATAAGGAAGTGAAGAATATACATTTTGTATGGAAAATATTCCACATGGGGGGTGGTGTGACCCCCCCAACCCCCCCCCCTTGGCTACGCCCCTGCTATATACATTTAAAAAACAATAAATTTAGAATCAAAGAAAAAATAGAGAATATTAAGAATATTCAAACATACTTTGTGTACCCGATTGTTAGTATAAATCGAAAATTCAACCTTCTTATCCCCAAAGAATTTTGAGTTTGAATATTATTCGCTAACTAGAATTCTTTGAAAATAACAAAAGAAAAAAGTTTGCAAAACTTAATTTATTTAATCATATTTTATTTATATTAACAGACTTCATTTTAATTAGTTTAAAGAAGCCTTTGATTTTTTTTTTCTTTTAAACTGCAGGAATCTTTTTATCGAACTTCAGCTGTAATGAGATCAGATTGTGAGGTATATTTTATAGTTATTACAACATAATAAAAGCACTAATTGAGGAGGGGGGGAAATATATGTCATCAAATGAACGATTCTGAATCGGGGAAGAATGTTTTATCTAAGTTGCACTAGTATTTATATATATATAAACGTCTATTATACTAGATACTCATTGATGTGCTTGAACCGTCCTAGATTATACTAGATACTCATTGTTGTGATTATCGTCCTTAAACTGCTATTAAGCAATAATTTATGGTTAAATTATTTTTCTTGCTTCTGTAAAAGAACTACAGATGCTGCATATAGTTTTTCTTTTTTCTTTTTTTTTTTTTAATATAGAGAGAGCATTATTTCGTAAACCGGAATGACATACACTAATTTTGTTTTATTCTTGAAATATATTTACGCTCCAAAATACACTTTAAAAACCATGACTGTCTATAAAGCATAATTATTGAAATTATTGAGTGCCCTAGAAAAATAACTATCCATGCTATATACATAATTTTCGATGGGGTATATGTTTAAGTATATAGAAATAACATATAAAATTTATTGCATTCAGTACATCTTTATGGAAGTCAGAGCACTGACAATGGGCAAACAGTTCGGGAGGAATCAGTTGCAGATTTACGAGTTTAATTTGCAGTGTAACGTTATAAAGTTCTTCATCAAGACACTGTAACGCTATAATCCAAGTAAAACACAACTGAATATAATTACGTGGTTTAATTAGCGAATTAAATAATGACAATTAACAAAGCGAAGCAAACAGCGAATACAGAACAAACGAGGAACGTGCTTAGGTGTTGCGCGAGGTAGGGACACGTGCGGATAGGGGCAGATGGAATCCCAATACAAGAACTTAGACTTTTCTACCTTCCAGTTTGACAGGGGAAAATACGAGCGCGCGCAGGGAGAAATGTATTAGAAGATGGGTTCGTGGGGAAAAGGACTTCCAGGTTTTTAAGCAAGCGCGTTACATGGCTATTTATTAATCCTGCGATCTATTCTCGTTTTTTTTTTCTTTTTGTAATTGAAATGAACAATTGCTATTACAAATGTATTTATTATATATTATGTGTGTATACTTAGACCTTTTTAAGCATGGGCAATTAATTGTGCAGTCTGTTCTCGTTTTTTTCTTTCTTTTTTTTTTTGAAGGGGGGAAGGGTAATTGAAATTAATAATTGTTACAAATATATTTATTATATATTTATAATAAATACATATATATGTGTGCATATATGTATTTACTCACATATAAAGTAATGTATTGTCCATAAAGTAATGTATATTATATAATGCAGTGGCGTAGCTACAGGGGGGTTAACCCCCCCCCCGATAAGGAATTTTTTTGTCATACAAAACATATTTCTTCACACTCGCACAACACACACACACACACATATATATACACATATACATGAATCGTTGTAGTCGTAACCCCCCCCCCCTCCCTCTATGAAAAATTTCTCCCTACGCCACTGGAATGAATACTTTTTAATTTACTATATACAATAACTTAGACTTAATAATGATTAGAGGTCAGAATAATTTTAACTAATATTGCAATGGCCACTATATTAAAAAGGATGTCAATAAATAAAAAGAAATAAATGAGATTAGAAACGACTTCCTAAAAAAAGTTCGTACATTTTTTTTTCATTTTTAAAATAAGGGTTACGCTTTTCAACATACGTCTCTAACCAGTCTCTTAAAAGAAGTTAGTGTATCCTTCCCCTTCTGTGTCAATCGTTGCATTGCATTTGGGCAATGGGGAAACAACGACGATCAGGGTTGAGAAATTCAAAATACTATTACCATAATCTTAGAAAAATTGACGCCAGAATTATTTAAACTACCGTTATAATTTCATATATTGAGTCTTTCACACAGCATCAAGATATTGAGTTTTTGGTACTGCTGAGACGCAACGTGTGCGTTTGGGCCATCGGGGAGCAACGACGATCAGGGATGGAGAATCGCAGCCACCATTTCTATTCGATAAGAGGTAGCAGTAGAAACAAAGGCAATAAATTATATTTTCATTCTGCCATTAGAGTGTAATCTATGAGAGCTATTTTGTTTGCTCCTGTTAAAGTGCTTTAAATACTACACTCGCTACATTCCTGGCAGACTATATTTTTACGAACGCCATTTACTGCACAAACTCCAAAAACTAGTTATTGCTCGTGAATTTTTTCGTAAACAAGATGGTTGCCTAACCTTGCTCTCGTTAACAAGATTCAGCAGTATAGGCACCCTATAAAAAATACTGGTCCTAGGATACAGGCACGTATCCAAAAAAAACACTTCGGGGAAGGGGGGATCCGAAAATTTCGGGGGGGGGGGGTTCCAAACAGTATAAACGGCAGAATTTCACAGAAAAATACTATATCATTACCATTTTAGTAACAAAATTCCAATTTTCGAGGGGGTCTGGACCCCCTTAATCTCCCCCCTAAATACGTCCTTGCTAGGATACGCCCAAATATTTTCTGTCTTATGACTGGTTGCATTAAACAATTTATTTATAATGAAGTGGGTGCTGGAGACAGGTGAATGAGAGGGACTGTTGCACATGATCCCGTGGACATCGAAAGTCTGTGCTTAGTAAATTGAATAATTTCGAGTTTTATAAAACGAAAAATAAATAAATAAAAATAAACCAACTTTAATTCTAGTAAAAAGTAAATTTCCTTCTACCTCAAAATAATTCTTATAGTCTTCCAAATAAAAGTTAAATCACACCGAAGTACTGAGCGAATTATACCTTTATCCTTGGGCGCCGGCAGAATATTTCCCAGGGGGGGCGAAGACTACTTCAACGCATGGTTACCTTGTTGGAAAGAGCAAAAAAGCAAGGGAAAACACTGCATACAAAAATCCAGGGGGGCATTGCACCCCCTTGCACTATGCTGCCGGCGCCCATGCCTTCATCTCAGATGTTGGAATTATCTTATCTTATTTACCTATCCTATTGTATCTTATTATTATCGTATATGTTCTTCTTATCGAACTAAAACGTCAATGGTTACGATTCCCCTTCCCTGATGGTCGTTGCTCCCCGACACCCCAAACGCACACGTTGGGTCTCAGCTGTACCAAAGACCTAATTATGTTAATTATGTTGATGCTGCATGAAAGACTTAATATATGCAATTACAACAGTAGTTTAAATAATTCTGGCGTCAAGTTCTCTAAGATTATGGTAATATTCTGAATTCCTCAACCCTGATAGTCGTTGCTTCCCGATTGCCCAAATGCAACGATTGACACAGGAGGAGAAGGGTACACTAACTTTAAGAGACTCGTTAGAGACGTATGTTGAAAAGCGTAACCATTATTTTAAAAATGAAAAAAAAAATGTATGAACTTTTTTAGGAAGTGTTTTGTAATCTGATTTATTTCTTTTTATTTATTGACATCCTTTTTAATAAAGTTAGTGGCCATTGCAATATTAGTTAAAATAATTGTGACCTCAAGTCATTATTAAGTATTGTACTTATTATTAAGTATAAGTAAGTAACAAATTATTTATATATTCCAGTGGCGTAGACAGAAACTTTTCTGGGGGGGGGGGGAGTGGTTACGACTACTGCAATTCGTGTATCGTAATGAGTTGTATACATATGTTGTGTATACGTGAAGAAAATGCATTTTGTATGACAAAAAATTCGTCATGGGGGGGGTTATAACCCCTCTACCCAGTAGCCATGCCACTGATATTTTCCTATATATAAGTAATAAATGCATTACTTTATAGTAACAATCGTTCAGACACATATATATGTATTTATAAATATATAATAAATCCATATGTAACTATTATTAATTTCTCTTCGGAGCAATCGAGACGACAGCCTCCTGGTTAAGGGTCTCAATTAACAAAAATCTCAAATCAAATAAAATTATTAATTTTAATTACCAAAAGACAAGAAAAAAAAAAGAGAACAAACTGCACAATTAATTGGCCATGTAACCGATGCTTAAAAACTTCTAAGTGTACATACATAATACAATAATAAATGCATTTGTGGCAATTTTTTATTTCAACTACCAAAAGAAAAAAAAAACGGGGAAAAAAGAAAGAGAGCAGACCGCACGATTAATAAATTCCCCACGAATCCATCTTCTAATGCATTTCTCCCAGGGCTATAGAATCACAAGGGCTGGGTCAATCGCCTGCGAATAGTGAAGACAGGGGGGGATAACTGATGACGTAGTATGGTTCCCGCTTGCTAGGGAGAAGTCGAGGCGATAATGTTTTCTCAATGACTTTTATTAGATTTTTCTCACTTAAAATGTTATCTATGACATTTAGATTTAGTGTGATATATTTTTAGGAAAAATCAAAACAGTTGCTTCTGTGATTAGTGATATATAATATACTCAGGCTCTCAAAAATATATTCAAGTAGAAGTCAGATTTTGTTTTTGAGATAAAGTAATGAATATAGGATTGTTTTCTAAAAAAAGAAATAAAAGAAAATAATCATTCAAAATAAAACATGATACACCAACTTTCTTTCAATATGTATATGTGTGTGTGTGTGTGTGTATTAATACCTATCAGAAAAAGATAGGCAGTTTGGCTTGAACTTAAATAAGTTTCTTGGGAGAATGTACAGATAGATAATAAAACAATTTACAGTAAACTTCAAAATGTACCCGTTGTTAAGACCAGAAGCACAACCATACAAAAAATAAACATGGGGGGAAATAGAAAATATGATTTATCAGAAATTAAATGTTAAAAAATGAACAGTAAAACCCATTTAAGAAATTCCCGCTTAAAAAGTTCTTATTTGCGGTTCACAATTTTTTCCTATTCTTACAATGTTAAAGCAACCCGTTTAAAAAGTTCCACCTCAAACACTTTCCCGCTTAAAATGTTTTATTTTATTTTATTTTTATTTATTTATTTATTTATTTTTTCACTTCTAAATTTACATTCAGAGCGTGCTTACATGTGACTTTCGTTTTTGTTTTGTTTTTAATTTTTTTTCCCTTTAATATTATTGTTTGAAAAAATCAATTTTTAGGACTGAAAAACTTGGCATTGGCAAGTGAAATTCTAACATTGCATGAAATTCATGAGGTTTCAGAAAATTAAGAAATGAGCTAAACTGAATAAGAAGTTGCAGAAATTCTTAGTTTTCCGGATGCTGTAATAGGACTAGAAACTTTGCACCCTCTTATTAAAAGCGTTAATAATGATAATTTTTTTGAAACGAAAGACCAATTGAAGATTGCCGATAAAAACACAAAAACTAAACTTTTTTTCCCCTGTAAAATCGATTGAAATAATGCTTAATAATGCTTAAAGCGGATATTTTTTAAAAAGATTTAATGTAAAATAGTTAATTTATTGTTTTACCCTATTAACTAATTTTTAAGGGTGCAAAACAATTTATATAAGTACTTTCTATAATATATTAATAAAGTAAAAAGATATTTCTTCAGTATGTATATTGAAAATACTTGATTTGTTTTTCATAAAATTAGTCTTAAGCGAGTTTTACTGTTTATAAATAACTATAAAAATTATATCTACATAAATGCTGTGTCTGCAATTATTCTTAATATAATTAGGTTGGATCTGGGAATGTAACTTCCTTTTACACTTAAAACATATTAATAATTAGAAACATTCAAATATAATAAATCACATTTTCAAATTATATTACCTGAAACTTATTTCGACTTAATCCATTTTTGATTTTTTTGAAAAGCTTTTCGTGCTGACACTAGAGAAGCTGTTCTATTTAAGTGTCTTATTCTTATGAATGTTCTTATTGCGAATAGCAGAATAGCACTCTTTTGAATATGGGGAAAGTGATTTTCAAGCTCCAGTGCCATGTTTCTTACAACACCTCTGCCTTTGCGAAAACTTTCTCCATGAGTAGAACGAAATATTCTGTCCATTTTTCTAACCGTTTCCATCCATGAAGGAGTCGGCACCGTAAGCCCTCCAGCTGATAATTTAATTATCCATTCGGCATAGGGCGGTACATCTTTAATATTTCTAGTTATTTCCCCTAATGAACAGTCACCACGTTTTTCTCTTTCTCTCTGTGCTATGAAGCCAGCAATATAAGCAAGCGCTTCTTCTTCATTATCCGAGAGAACGATAGAATTGTTTTCTGACTTTTCTTGTACAGAAGAGGATGAAACAAAAACATCTTCGAAATTAATTGTTTCGTCTTCCAGATCTAACGTTTCCTCATGTTCATCTGAAATATTATCTGAATCGAATGCACTCTGCAGCATTTCACTTGTCAGATAAGCATAATCTTTCTCTACCAAATCAACATGATTTGCGTTTGAAGATAAACTTGGAAGCTTCTTTGCTAAAAGCAACCTCTTCAATCTGACAATGACTTCAGATGGAGAAGGGTGATCATTAAAACGTCCGAGTCCTCTTATCTGGCTAAATAAACTCTCCAGAACATCTTGTGTTAAGCGCGTAGTTAGAATGTATTTAACTCCATAAGGCTTTAACGTATAATACAGTCCCTGAAGAGAGCTTATTGATACTAGCAGTCCTTTTTGAAACGGCATCAAACTTTTTTTCCCAATTATTCGAAGTTCTGAAATTTCTTTTCTTACTTCATTCAGAACTGATACTTGGTCGTTATAGTATCTTTTCATTCCGAAAGCTGATTTCATGGGTTTATTACTGGGTGGTTCGGGACACTTACTATTCATTATGTCAAAAAATTTATCTATCATAAAAAAGAAATTGGAAGCCCTGTCATCACCTGTTAAATGTTTGATTGCGTTTGCTGTAGTTGCAGAAAATAAAGTTTTTGCTGGAGCTACTTTTTGCCTTTCATTGCCTTTAACTGTCAGCATTTGATGTTTTAATTTGTGACAAAGTTTTATTTCCTCTTTATCTTTTTCCAAAACATTTTTAATAATCCTTGAGTCAAGGATTTTGCCATCACTTAGAAGGAAGCCTTTGTCAAGGTAATGATTCCTTAACAATTTTAAGTAATGCGGCATATCTGCAAAAACCCATATTTTGGATGACTGGTTTGAGGGGCTCAAGAAAAAAGAATTTTCTTCAGAAACGTTGAGTTCTTTCCATAGTGTCTGACTACCACCTAAATCTGACACAATAGCTACTACTTGAATTCCAGTCGATTCAATTTTTTCTATAATGGAAAGCAAAAGGCTTTTGTTCATAAGTTTATCAAAATCAAAATATACTGGTTGCTTCCATGATGCAATTAGACCTCTAACTAGAACAAACTGGACTTTTTTGAAAGGACCAAGTATTTCATCCAATTTAGAATCGTAACAAAGTCTTGAGTCAATGTGAATTTCGTCGAAACTTAGCACGCACAACTTCTCCATTTCAGTCAAATTTTCTGAATTTTTTTTCATTAGAAGTAGCACATCTTTCAAAATACCTGGTGAATATTCAAATTTTGAGCACCATCTCTTTAAGGTGCTAGCACTTGGCAGTGGTACGCCAATTTTTTCTCTCCAAAAGTCGTACGCTTTAGATGAGAGGGCTCTTAAAACGATGGCTTTTGATATGTCTTCAGCTGTCCTATTTGGTTTTTTATGATTTGAAATTACATCTATTTGAGTTTCGCTAAGTACATTTTTTATATTTTCTTTCAGATTCTTTAATTTTCTATTCTCTTTATCCAGGATGCATACTTTCCTTTTTAATTTCCCAATTTCAGATGCTTTGTTTTTTTTATACAGAAGGGTTCTTTTTAATTTCTGTGCCATGATTTTAAATGAACGACGATTTTCATTTTTTAATATTGTTAATTTCCTTCTTGCACACTCTAACTCAATTTTTAAACTGCTGATTTCTTCTTCCAGCGCATCACAGTTCTTACAACTGTCTTTCGTCGAACTTTCATTCAAGTTTACATCATCTTCATTTATTGTCTCTTCTGATCGTATTTTCTTAGGACTTAAATTACTTAGTCTACTGAAAGCATCTTCCAAAACTTTCCTCTTTTTTTGCCTTTCTGATCTAGGAGTTGTTTTTTCTTCCAATTTAAAAGAAGGCAAATTAACAGTAGGAATAGCAGTATCTTTTAATATTTTTCTCATAGGCAGACCTAAAAGTCTGTTTTGTAAGTCATCAATATAATGGCTTTCTTCGAAGTGTTCGCTGCACATTCGAGCATTTTTGGGGTTAACATTGTCTTTTCTTTTACATCTGCGGACCCATTCATTTTGCAATTCCAAGTTTTGCGGAAACCGATGATAAAACTTTCTTTTCTTTATTGCGATACGTATTACGACAAGTCGCAACAGCACAAGATGGCATTTCTAAAAGTGCATTTAATGCTGGTAAAGTTAAGAAATTAATTATTGGTGAATCAATAATACGCAAAAAAGAAAAAACTCTCGTCTAGTTCTCGTAAGTACTGACGCGTTGTGTAAATGCAGAAGAAACTTCTTTTTCTCTTATCTCCCATCCGGAGGGAACCAGGTGACGTCACGAGCAACCTCTGTGGGGGTGGTCAGTTGCTTCAAAGCGGCAAGCTATTCCTCAAAGGAATGACCCAGCCCTTGTAATTCTATAGCCCTGATTTCTCCCTGCGCGAGCGCGTGTTTTCCCCTATCAAACTTTTGGGTAGAAAAGTCTAAGTTTTTCTGTTAGGATTCCATCTGCCCCTATCCGCACGTGGTAGGGACCCGGGTTATGACGTCACATCCCCTCGCGGAAAGAGCATTTAGGCTTGTAGTAATTCTCTAGGAGGCTTTGTTTGTAATGTTATATATATATCTTACAATAATATTAGCATAAATAGCAATTAATAAATGTGTAATATTAATATTGTTGCGGAATTGCTCTGCTACTCCTTGGGTTCGTCGTTCTAAAGTCCTGTTGGTGTAAAAAGTTCAAGTAAAAAGTCACTTGTCAGGATGGAACACAAACTTTATTTCTTCTAGATCTTCGTAGTACAATCAGCTGTACACAATTCACAAGCACAATCTAGCAATAACGTGCTTTTAACAATCCGCTTGGATCAGAAGCTCTCACAAATGCTGTATTTCTCACACAAAATAAGTCACTTTTAGAAGCAAAAATTCCGTGGAAATATTCAAGGGATATAGTACACTATCCCTTAAGATACAGCAATGAAGAATTTACACACAGCACTTTAAAAACAGCTTCACAAAACAAGCTAAAACACAGCTTCTATAGCACTATCAATTCACACAAAACAAACGTACCGAGAGCTATTCACACATCGAGCGTTCAGCTCGCACTGACTCTCGGGGCGACGCGCTCTTCTATAAATAGCCGGCGCAGGAGGTACAAGAGGTTTCCAGAAAAGTCAATTTCTCGAGGGTTCTACATAAAGCGTGAATTTTGATTACGTCATAGAAGATAAATGTTAGGTTATTATGCGTTTTTAATGCAGGAAAAACAACTTCCAGGCCCCATAGGGAAAATCGCGCCAAATGACCAAAAAGTCGCCAAGCTTGGCGACTTTTGGCGAAATATCGCCAAATTTGGCGCCAAAAATAAGTCCTCAAAAGTGAAGAGATCTAAGCTCTAGGACTAATATTTCTCGAGATTTCTAGAAGCCCATAGAAAAACATATGGGAGAGCGAAACCTACGTATCTCCGGTTCTAATTGGCCGATTTTGATGCAACAAAAAGCAAAATTTATCTATTTGAAGCGTAGAATACGAATTTTAAACCATTTTAAGCCACAGAGCAGCGGGTTGCCCCGAAAATTCGTAACAATATAATTATTATCATTATCATTACTATTATAATTAATTTCTTCAGTTTTTCTCCTTTTCCACAACTTCACCTAAGTACTTCTTAGCTACTGCAGCTTGTACTACGTTAAACATTGGTTAGCTATACTAGTGTTATATTTATTTTATTATTTATTAATTTAATTATTTTATTTAATTATTATTATTTTATTTTTCTTTTCCTTTCCACACTTCCAGATTATTATTTTTCCCCCCCACTCCACTTTTCCCTCCACTTAGCTATTCTATATTCTATATTCTATATATATATATATATAATATATAATAGCTTACTTACGTAAAGTGAAATCCCAAGATAATCCATTGATAAAGTGAAAAAAATAAAAATAAAAAAGTAGATAGCACATGGTGCCAATTAACGAGCTTATACCGGATAAGTGTTTAAATATAGCCTTTTAAGGCAATGAAAGAGTGGATAAATTGGATATAAAGCGCCAAATTAGAACTGGTGGGCTTTTTAAGCCTAATCACATGTATCCACAAATAGACGGAAAATGGAATGGAAAATTGAAATGGTGTGCTCTATCATCAGGCGCCACCGCACACACATTTCAATTTAATCGAAAAAAAACAATAATAGTTAGGTTTCTGCAAGTTACCTGACCAAAATTAGGGTCCTTTTGAAACTTGGGGGCGCGACCGTATTAGAAATAAACAACGAGGAAGTGGACCGACAAGAAGATCAAAGCTCAGTAATGGAGGCAGTATTAGTGCATGTTGCCATCAGAGAAGACTTAATGCCATCAATAGACAAGTAATGCCATGGAGTGGGGAAAAAATGATATATTAATAATACTTTGGAAGTATGGAATGGAAAGGAAAAAATAAAAAGTAATAATTAAATGAATAAATAAAAAGAATAAAAATGGTAATATTTAAATGAATAAATAATAAAATAAATATAACACTAGTATAGCTAGCCTATGTTTAACGTAGTACTAGCTGCATTAGCTAAGAAGTACTTAGTTGAAGTTGTGGAAAAGGAGAAAAACTGTAGAAATAATTATAACAGTAATGATATTGATAATAATTATACACATTTATTAATTGCTATTTATGCTAATATTATTGTAAAATATTTAGGTAGAACCGTACTCTGTATGGCTTCATTAGTTACAGACTCACATAAAAAGGAAAAAGTACCAGTAATCAACTATTCTTAATTATAGAATTTTTTTTAAAATAAAATATATAGATATATATTTTATGATTTTTTTTTTTTTAATATAGAAAGAACCAACAACCAACCCCATCCTCACCAACCAATATTCTGATTAGGACATACAGTTTTTTTGATTACATAAAGGAAATAAAATGGAAGTTAGAAATTTACTTGGATAATTACATTTTATAGTAGTTTTATATAGGCCAGTTAAGTTACTGGCCTTAAGACTATTGGTACATAGAGACTCTATTCTATATTTATGATTAGAGATAATATTTCTAAACACAGAAGTGTGCATACATGAAGTGAAATGAGTGAAAGTATTAACCTGAAAATTAAAGTCATTTCTTTTATAAATATATATAACTCGGCTGTTGGACCCTCGTCAGGGGGAGAATACCCTGAACCCCCCTAATTTTTTAGTTTCATTATTGCCATATTAAAACGATATTAATTGACTATGCCATTTTATCTCTCATTTTTCGTGTATTTCGGCTGGTAACCCTAAGTTGAAATTTTTATAATTGTAACCTATTTATAGAAAAATACATGTGATGCATATTTTACAGCGTACGAAATATTGTTACAATATATTAAAGCTGTTGTGAACTAATAGTATTTAAATATATGTAAAAAAATACATGTGATGCATATTCTACAGCTTACGAAATGCTGTAACAACAGATTAAAGCTGCTGTGAACTAATAGTATTTAAATAAATGTAAAATTATGTTGCATTTTTATGTCGCTTGTTTGGGACACATTTTTTCGGACAATTTTCAATAAAGGGGGTGAGAGATAAAATGACATAGTCATTAATATATATATATACACACAGTGTCTAGTGCTAACGGTGCCCAGTGACTATTTCCTAAACTGTTAGACAGAGACACACAGCTCCAACGGCAAAAGTGCTTTAAATTGTACAATCTATTACATCAGGAACAATCGAAGTCAGTAAAGGAATTCCAATAAAAAATTTCGAAATTTAAATTTTTATACGGTCGTCTGATCCTGTTAGTTATATTTAGAAAATCTTTATAAAATTTCTTGCACAATAAAAAAAAATCGTCCTTTTACGACCAAAATTCCCCGAATTACAGATGCTTAAAATTAGAGCAATTTTCGAGCAGCGAAATAGGGGTTGTACACAGAGTGAATTTGATAAAAAATTATGTGCATGGTTTTGGTCAATCATTCAAATCAAAAGACATCGGATAGATTTTTATAGAGCCTAACTATAACCCTCTGCTAGAGGTCTGCGCCGCACGGAAATTCGCGGCGGCGGCGTAACGACCTCAAAAACCCAGCGGCGCACAGTGGAGTATTCGTATCAAAATCCTGGCCAAAAGTCTAAAATTTTAAATTTGTTTAAAAACAGTAATATATAAGTTTTTGGATACCCTAGTAACTGATGCATCATGTAATGCATGTTTCTCGACCATAATTCATATCCAAAAGATGCAACACTCGGTTTAAAAGCAAGTTTCTTCATTTACGGCAAGAGATTTCAGCGTTTCCTATTACTTCGTCTTGCATTTTTTACGGGCTCTTTAAATTAATTTACTGGTTTCATACTTAGTATAATTGCAGTAAAATATATGTATTTTAATTATATGTGTCTATTAGCTTGAAAAAATAATATGACTTTATTTAAAAAAATTGTAAACTTTTTTTTTCTATTTTTTTTTCAAAGATCCACATTTCAAAAAGCTTTTTGAAGGGGTGTCGCAGCTTGTCGCGCGTAATTTCAACTATAATCGTAATTATTACAGTATTGAGTGTCTATTCCAAGAAAAAAATGTTCCCCCAACATCCACCATTTTTATAAAAAAATTATTTATATAGCGCCATTTTTATTTTTTCGATAATTTTTCGACGGGTGATCGCAAAAGGGATACAAACATACGCGCTTGTATTTCTCATAAACTATAAATTATGAGCAAGTGTTTGGATAAAGGTATATAAAATTTCATTTCAGTTAAGATTTAACATCGGTATTTTAAATTCAGTATGTAATTTCTTATTTTTCTGATGTAAATTTGCTATAAGAAGAAAGTTTCTACATATTCCAAAATTGCCCTTTCTTAGTCCTGTAAATAGTCTCATCTATTTACAGCTTAGTTTTCCATTTATGTCGTAAATTGTGTCCAAAGCAAAAGCTCCCCATTTTTGGATCTCAAAGGTTGGCAACTGTGACTTCGGGTCATTGGAGTGTGAGTGTGTAAACAGAAACACGTGCTAGCTCTTTAAGTCATTTTGAAGTGCTGGCTTGAAATAAATTACTTTCTCCTCCAGCTTGAAATGAGATTTTATGGGTTTCAAGTAGGCTTCTTTTAAGCAGTGTCCTTTTAGCTGCTCTAGACAAAGGCCAACGAAAAAGAGCAAGCCTTATTACAGTGAGACCCTACAACTTCTCTGCCAGAGGGGCCCGATGGTGGTTCCCCCCCCCCTCTCTCTCTCAAAAAAGAAAGTGATTCTGAGTGAAGACGAATATCAGAGTTCAAAAGAATCAGAATGAAAAAGTTAATCTTCAGAAGTCATTAGAAAACTAAGATCCCTATAGTAACTACATTTAGATAAGTAAAAAATCTAAAAAATCGTTATGATAAAAATTGATTTATAGATAAGTAGTATTCTATTTATAAGTATTATTAAAGTATTACATTTATATATTTTTATTGTGGTTAAGGCACAGCTACACGGCTATTTACCTAACGGGAAGGTTGCCTTGGGCGGGGAGCTTTTTAAGGGTTTGTAATGCGTATTCACGTGACATCTGGAGAAAATCGCCCAAAACTCCAGACCGTTAGATCGACAGCCTCGTCGTATTACATTTATAAGTGGTATTAGACAATAGCAGTACTTCCCAGTAAGGGACACTCCCCGGACAAGACATTTGTTAGAAACCAACTTCGTGTCGTTTGGTGATATATCGCCAGATTTGGCGACAACACGCTTTTTTATATAATTTAAGAAGTACATAATACTAAAAAGTGAGTAAAAAGTCAACAGTAAGGATTTTAACGTTAAAACACATGAAAAATATTTTTGGCCAGGATTTTGACACAAATACTCCACTGCGCGGCGGCGGCGCGGCACGGTGTGGGAAATTTTTTGAAAAAGATCACAATGAAAATAGGTGTATGCGTACACACGCACACACATGCATAAATTGGCGCTGAAATGAAATATTTTTAAGACTAGAATTTTTATGAATGCTAGTCTTCAATATGATGTGCGATTACGGCTAATTAGCTACACGCGGACTCTAGACCGAGGGGTGGGGTGTAGAGATCACGATTGCGATCGGGCTCGGAAGGGGTCAGTTATATTTGTCATTAATTTGGGCACTGGCAAAATTTATGATATTCTATAAATAAAGTAATTAACTTTTATATATCTATTAGCTGAAATTTCCGACTTAAATGATATCGCTCGGGCGAGCTCGAATTAAAAGTCCTCAGGCTCGGCTTAAAAAATGAGCCCTAACTCATGTCTAGTGGGGGCCCTCCGTGGAGGTCTTTCTAAGGGGTCCTGTTCCTCTTATCTACTCTAAGTTTCGGAGGAAACCACGGAAAACTACGAACGGTTAGGTCGGTGGACGCGACCTGGTTTTGAACCAGGCACCTTCCGTCTCCCAATTCAGAGCGCTAAGCGCTCGGCCACTGGTGGAACTCCAGAGTATGAGCTTGCCGTTGTGGTACATTTTGGAAATATTTCTATTGTAAAACTGAAAGAATAGATTTTTATCAAAATCGGATAGGTTTATGTTGTTTATATAGCACATTCAAGATACATTTAATTAGTTATTAGTTTACGATTGATATAGTATTTGCTTTTAAGCGTTTTTTTATTCCAAACCTATAATGTTCTTTTGAGGTATAATGCAATGTTTAAACAGTTTAAGCTTTGAAGCCGATTGTACACCGCTGTGTAAAATCAGCGTTATTGGCCGGCGCGCCGGCCTAGACCTCGGCGGCGGCGACGTGGTACAAATGCCCTGCGGCGGCGTGGCGCGGCGGCGCAGACCTCTACCCTCTGCTGAAGGATTAGTATTCTAAAATTAGTTTTGCTTCTTTCTCCACATTATGCCAGAAAATGAAAATAAAACCTATGACGTAAAATTTCAATATTTATATGCTCCCTTAAAGGTTTACCTAAACGGGACATTTTTAAACGGTGAAAGTGACTTAGTCAAAATGCTTGCTACTTCATAACTCGGTGAGTTTTGATCATAAAAGGGCGACCTTTTTAAAATTTTACACGGAAAATTTCTCTAAATATAACTGATATGACCACGGGACCATATAAAAATTTAATTTTTGTAATTTTTCTAGAAATTGATTAATTCACTTCGATTGTTTCTTGTATAACAGATTATACAACTTAAAGCATTTTTGCAACTGGAGCTATGTATCTCTGACTAACAGTTTAGGAAAAAGCCATTGGGCACCCTCTATATATATGTGTGTGTGTGTGTGTGTGTATGTATGTATCGGGTGTTTCAAAAATGACCGGTATATTTGAAAAATCAATAAAAACTAAACGGGCAGCGATAGAAATAAACCGTTTGTTGCAATATACTTGGGACAACAGTAAATTTTCAGCAGACAAACTTTCGAGATTAGTTACAATTTTCAACAACAGATGGCGCTGCAAGCGATTTGAAAGATATAGAAAAAACGCAGTCTGTGAGTTCGCCATTCTGTTAGTCGCACTTCTGCTGTAAGCGTGTGCTGTTCACAGATTGCAAGTTTGCTGTGACAAAGTGGTTTATTCCTTAGAACAGAGGATTTTTCTTGTTGGAATTCCACCGAAACACAGTATTGCTGCAACAAGAAGACGTTTTAAACGGAATTTTAATGTAACTAAAGGACCGAAAAGCGATACAATAAAGGATCTCTTTGAAAATTTTCAACGGACTGGGAACGTGAAGAATAAACGTGATGGAAAGGTAGGGCGACGCGTACGGCAACCACAGAGGGCAATGCTCAGCTTGTGCAACAGGTGATCCAACAGCGGCCTCCGGTTTCCATTCGCCGTGTTGCAGCTGCGGTCCAAATTAAGCCAACGTCCACGTATCGTCTCATGCGCCAGAGTTTACACTTCTATACATACAAAATTCAAACACGGCAACCCCTCAGCGCTGCTTCCATTAATGCAGGAGAGACATTCGCTACGATATGGTGCAAAAAACCGATGATGGCGATATCCATCCGGGCAGCATTTGGTATACTGACGAAGCATATTTTTACCTGGACGGCTTCGTCGATAAACAGAATTGGCGCATATGGGCCATATTATTGCTGTGCATGGTGGATATGTGGAAAATATCGTAGTTTAGTTAAAACTTTTTATTTGGGAATACCTTATTCCCCCGTACATGATATATATTTCGGTTACATACATAACCATCTTCAGTCGTTTCTGGAGCTCTCACTAATGGCGGCTTCTTTTTATATCTTCGTCGTTCTTCTAGACGTCGTTCTTCGTCGTTCTTCTAGAAGAACGACGAAGATATAAAAAGAAGCCGCCATTAGTGAGAGCTCCAGAAACGACTGAAGATGGTTATGTATGTAACCGAAATATATATCATGTACGGGGGAATAAGGTATTCCCAAATAAAAAGTTTTAACTAATTAATCCGCCGTATTAAATATTGTTTTATGTGTCTTTATTATCGTAGTTTAGATTTTTCCAGACTGCAGCGCCATCTGTTGTGGAACATTGTAACTAATTTTGAAAGATTGTCTGCCTGAAAATTTACTGTTGTTCCAAGCTTATTGCAACAAACAGTTTATTTCTATCGCTGCGCGTTTAGTTTTTATTGATTTTTCAAATATATCGGCCATTTTCGAAACACCCGGTATGTACCGAGTGTCCCAAAAATGACTCATGGATTTTGAAAATCGGGGGAAATATCTTTAGCAGGTGTCCTCGTCAAGCGCCGATCTGTCGCCAAATTTTGAAGTTCGTTGGACAGTTTGTTTACGATAGGGATAGTTTCAGATATCTGTTGAAATCTGTGTTGAGTTGAGTTGTCAATTGGTGCTGTAGTTTGATGAAAAACGCTCGGTGGGTTCATTAAACGATACCAGGATGTTTGGTAAAGGAATTTTGTGATTGGTTAAGGCAATTTAACTGTAATCGATAAACCGAGGTTTTAAAAGAAGCAAATTTCAAATCAATGAGCCAGTTCTTGTTTTATGTTATTGATGTTTGGTGTGCGGTTAGTTTATCCGGAGATAAGGTGTATTTTTTTTATTTGGAAATGTGTTATGGTGCTTGAAGTGTAGTGAATATTATGTTGTTGTTTAAAAAAGAAGTGTGTGTTTATTTGAAGGAGGATGTGAAAACAAAGTTAAATAAAAGGAAGCGTTTTGGTGTTATGTTATTAGCTCTTGTGCGTTTTGGATATTTTTGAGGAGTTTCTTAAGATAAAGGTAAGTGTTTTTTTAAAGAAATTTCGCAATTGCTTAAGGTTTTCAATGTGAATTGTAAATGGATATTTTATGTTATGTTTTCATATAGTGACTTTATATGAGGTGTATAACTAGGTTATTTAATCCACCGATGTTGTTTTGAGTTGAAAACGGGCCAGTGTTTGAACAGTTTACATTAGCTGTACGACTAGGTTGCTTAATTCACTGTTGTTCTTTTAGTTAAAAAAGGTTTACTGGTTGCCAAGTTTACATAGCTGTACAACTAGGTTGCTGAATCCACTGGGGTTTTTTTAGTTAAAAACGGACCACTGGTTGCCTAGTTTACATAGCTGTACAACTAGGTTGCTGAATCCACTGAGGTTTTTTTTAGTTAAAAACGGTCCACTGGTTGCCTAGTTTACATAGCTGTAGAACTAGATTGCGTAATATACTGAAATTTTTTTAGATAAAAGCGGTTTACTGTTTGCTCATTTTGAATTGCCTGTTACTGAAATTGCTGACATTTTTTAGTGTTAAGTATGGATGGTGTATTTTGTTTTATTGTTTTTTTTAGTGGAATATCTGTGCAATTTTAATGTGTTAAAGTGATTTGTCTTTGCTGACAACGTGTTGTATTATTTTATCGTATTCTAAAATGGTGTTTCACACGTGAAAAATTTGGCGACAAAAAAAGCGCCAAGTAGCGGGTGTTGGCGACAAAAAAAGTCGCCAAAAATAGCCGACACCCGCTAACGAAATACTCCCTGAAAATCAATAAAAGGAAGACGGAATGCGATATATATATATATATATAGTTTGCGGCCTTATGCTTAGAAATCAGGAAATTTTATCCCACCAAATTTCAAATTTAGTTAACATTTTCACCCACAGGTGGCGCTGAAAACTATGAAAAAATAAAAACCGGTATTAAAATTGTGCAAGGACTATTGCAAAAAACGAAACAATGACATTTTCAATATAATCCCCATTTGCTGCAATAACGTGGGTCAGTCTGAGACAAAAATTTCCAGATATCCGTTCTAACATGTCACTTGGAATTGTCTCACACGCAGTACAGATGTGCTGCTTCAGCTCCGCAGGTGTTTGTGGAGTTTGGCGGTATACCAAATCTTTCAGATTTCCCCCAAAGGAAAATGTCGCAGGGCGTGAAGTCTGGCGAATAAGGGGGCCATGCCATGCCACTTCTTGTATGCATGTCGTAATCCAAGGCAATTACCTGCTCAGTGAAATGTTCGTTCAAGAAATCAAATACTGCAGACGTTCGATTTGGACGAGCACCCTCTTGCATGAACCAGGAGGCATTCCAAGAGTCCTCGAAAGCAGTATGAATCCCCACAAATTCTTGCAGAATCACAAGATATCGTACAGCATTTATCGGTTGCTCTCGAAAAAATGGCCCTATTATTCCTTTGGAGGAAACCGCAGCCCATACCATTATTTTTGCTTCCCCAAATTCTTCATGTTGACATAGCTATCGAGGTGAAGATACGCTTCGTCTGAGAGCCATATGTTGCCAACATCGAGTCCACCGTCATCCACAAGTTGTAGCATGGCGTTGGCGAAATTATAGCGTGCATTAATGGCATTTGGACTGAGGGGTATGTGAGTCTAGATTTTGTAAGGGAACATGTGAAGGCTGTGGCGCATGAGACGGTGAGTGCTCATGCGCCACACGGCGTACGAAGTCCGGAGTCGCTGTTGGATAACCTGATGTACGGCTTCAGCAATCGACTCTGTAACTGAAAGGCGTGGCCGGCCGAAATTTCCAATACGGTCATCATTCACGCTCCCAGTTCGTTCGAATTTCTGGAATAGAGTCCTTATCGCATTGTCTGACGGTCCGTTTTTCACATGACATTTTCTTTGGAAACTACGCCTCGTTTGAACAAAACTGTGTTCCAGCGGGGCCTTCGCTATTAGTAACGGGCCTGCGCGTGTACTTCGATGAGTCATCCAAAGAGGCCTACGGATGCTCGCGTCTTCCCGTATACATATTTAAGCTTTCCGATGCTTTGAAACGTTATTAAATGTAGTTTTAAGTAGTGATTGTGTTACTAATTCAAGTACGAACTCATTAACAGTTTCTTTACTATGATACACGCGGACATTAAAGTAAATAGATGCATGTAATTTGAAGGAAAAACAAAGTAGTGCTCACTCTCATGATTCATTATTTTAGCTTGAATTTTAATATACATGAAAAAATTAAGCTGACTTTTAGTATACATTAAAGTAAACGAATACACAAATGATACAGACATTTTTATGCATTTCTTTATACTGAATGTTTAAGTTTCACATTTTCAAAGCAGTTAAAACCATTATTACTTTTAAAATAAATTTAACTAGTAGTTATTAAATTTTCATTTATTAAATATTGTTCGGTTACTATATTAACAAAATATATGACAAGGAGCTGAAATAGAATTTAAAATATTTGATATTTACAATTCACGTATACAAAATTTAAGTACTGATATACTATTTAATTTTTAATCTTTAGTAAGGCGTAGGTATCAGAAGAATTTTTGCTGTAATTATAAGTACAACCTGTGCACTGCAAGTCCTTGGTACTTACATGAAAAATAATGTAAATTAATTTAACGAGAAACATTTAGAATGAATTACAAAATAAAGGGTGTTCCATAAATAGTAGTACGAATTTAAAGGGGAGATAATATATCAAAAGGATTAAGAATAACGTAACAGTGTATGATAAAACACGTTTGTTAACTGTTTTTATTTTGGTTAGTTCAAATGAGTTTATTTATCGAAAATTTTACCATTCGAAATGAAAATGATTTATAATTTTCAGTGTTAGTTCCATATACTTTTTCTTCTCCAAAGAAAAAATATAAATTTTAGAAAACCATACTAGGAAATACCACTAATATTCCAACACCTTTTTTTAAAGTTATTATTAACTGGCGATTGAAAACAAATGTTTTCGTCCCTGCATTGCTGTATATTAGGGTTATAGCTTAAAAAAAAAAAAAAAAAAAAAAAAAAAAAAACCTGCTCCACGGACTTTGAATACAAATTAAGATAAACTAACAGCTCTAGGACTTAAAAAATTTCAAGATCCCTTTTCACAAGTTGCGCTAAACACTGTAGTAAACTAAAAACAAACGATCTCTGAATTAATTACTTTTTATTATAGCCATTATCTAAATGGAACTTTGAATTTGAGTGTGATGAACGCTTATACAAAATATTAACTTCAATTTAAGTTTCTGCATAAACATGTGCAAAAATTAATAACATATTTTACAGTACTTCTGCACTGAAACCAATATCACACATTTAGTTGCATTTATAATAAATGATAAATGACATTTTCAACTGAAAGATTTAAACAGATAAGAATGTCTAACTAGTATTACAACGCACGTTTATTTACTAGAATAATGAACTACCCAAGTTAAACGATTTCAGATTAAAATGATTTATAAATAACACATGACTATTAATTCACAAAACAAGCTTTATATCCTATAAATTTGTAGAATTTCTAAATACAAGTGTACACTTACCTTTACATTCAGAATTTAAAGTTCGAATTCTATGATTGAATTCGTTGATTTATTTCCATAAAAAAAAGCGCAATCTTCAAAAAATTATACCTACATCTAAAACACCTTGCCATTAAATCATTATGACAAAATTGTTTTTTAATTATAAAATAAATTAACGTTTATAATCCCAAATCGCATACAATCGAACAGCGCAAATGTAAATATTAGGCCTCAATGTTTCACTCATTTCTTCCGGTGGCAACGAAGAAGCAGGCCTGGTTGCTAATAACGACGGCCCCGGTTCCAGCAACGCCTCCTAGAGAGCAAAGCCACGGCGCTTACTTGTGACGTCACACCGAGTAGGTAAAGCAAAACGTTTTCATTGGGTTTCTCGTCTCTCCCGCGGCGCGTGAGAGAGGAGAAACCCAATGAAAACGTTTTGCTTTACCTACTCGGTGTTACGTCACAAGTAAGCGCCGCGGCTTTCCTCTCTAGGGGGCGTTGGTTCCAGGCGGTGGAACTCTAACACAATAAATACCCGCTGTTCAACGGAAAAGACCATTTTGGTAGAGCGGACTTGCAATCTCAACAGTACACGCTATCAGCCTGACGACGAACTACGGAATGGCGAGCTGAAATACTTCGTTTTGACTATACCTGTTACAGATCGCCTGCAGCGACTTGGTAGAAATGTTAACTAAATTGGAAATTTGGTGGGATAAAATTCCCTGATTTCCTAAGCATAAGGCCGCAAACGATACATATCTATTACATTCCGTCTTTTTTTTTTTATTGACTTTCAAAATCTATCAGTCATTTTTGGGACACCCGGTATGTATTTAATGTCTGAAAACAGATAGTAAACATATTTTATTTTTCTATTCAGCAGAAATAAAATGTTATTTTCAATGAGAAAAGTGTATGAATTTTGATACATTTCATCAGCAGAGATACTTTTTAGCTAAAACTAAAAAAAATGAAAATTTTTTTCAACGCACTTTGAAGTGAAAATTGTTACATTTAACCCATATGTGTGCTTATACTATTCGAATTCGGTAAAACTTTTAAAGCCACATCATTATCAAAATTACATTTATACAAATCTGTTTAGGTATGTTCATTTTTAATAGTGCGTGATATGTGCTGGCAGTATTTTAATTTTATGTATTTTATGTCTCTCTGTTTTTCTTTTCCTTTTGAGTTCAATTATTTTGGAAGTATTGGTGAAAAGTTTTTTTTGAAGTAAAACTTCTTTAGTCGCGACTAATGAGTAACTCAGATTTTTTTTTCTGACGGAAGTAACGCTCAGTAAAGGAAGTGACGTATATGTCATATACTCCACGCTGATCCTTAAAAAGAAGAACCATAGAAAAAACTACCTTTTCGACCGCTGTGCTGTTCTACTCTTTTACGCGTGATTACTGGCTTCAGATCTGTTTTAATTACATAATTGTCTTATAATACTATTTCGTAATGAATATAGGCAATTGTTTCGAAGCGAAGTGATATTATTATTTGTCAAATGCCAGTAAAATGGGCCGTTTGGCCATAAAACTCCTAAATATTGCGTATGTCATGTCTGTTATAATTTTGCCCAAAAGCTGTATTTTAAGAAATGTTAGTAAATTTAGAAGAATGCAGTTTGTGTGAACGCCAGGGGCCACACAGGATTTTTGGCTGGGGGGGGGGGGAATCCAACTTTTAGGGATGCTCCAGATTGTCCAAAATCAGTGATGGAAGAGCTCGTTTTCATTAGACGGAATTCATCTAAACTCGTCCCGTCCAGCTCCCTAAGAATGCACTACACAGTACAATAGGAAGTAAAGGAATAGATGTTCAGTTTTGAGAACAAGACGGTGTTTTACGTTCGCTTTCAGTTCGTTTATAAAAGTTGAGGAAAACCAGAAAAGAATTTTTTTTTTATTTATTAGAACTGAAACTATTGCTACCTTTTTTTTTTGAATTATTTTATTTCCTATAGATATAGGATAATAATCAATCGAAAAAAAAAGAAAAAATCAAAGCCGATGGATGGGGGGTTCCTGACCCCCTGGACCTCCCCTTGTGTGCGCCACTGGTGAACACAATATTTAATGATATATATAGTGTAATGATATATATATTTATATTATGATATAGTATATATTTATAATGATATATATACAACGGTTTAAGAACACGGGTATGTAACAACACAAAGAGCCAAACACTGGCTGCAAACGGTTTAAGAACAAAATAAAAGATTAACAAATGGAAACTCCGTGGATCCTAACAACCTCAAGACGGAGCAACGGTTTAATACGGGGATGGAACACTACAAAAAAAAAAAAAAAAAAAAAAAAAAAAAACGGACCCTGGCTGCAATCAATCCAGAACAATAGACAGAGCCTGCAGTTTAAAAACACGGATACAGAATAATAATTCGAAACCTACCAGCAGACGAAATCAACGCTTAAGAGCACTATGATAGAAAAACACACAAAAAAAATTACACTACCTGCATTCGAACCCAACAAACAGAGGAAAACATCAGTTAAAGAACACAGTTCAAGTATAATACTAGATAGAGTATGGACATTCCCTCCATTCAAACCCAACCTCGTGACGGAACAATGGTATAAGAAAACAGTTAAAAAATAATACTAAAACATGGACACTTCCTGGATTCTAAGTAATTATCATGAATGACCGATGATTCTTACTGGAGATTTTAATGTTAATTTTCGCTCTCAAGAATCTCAGCCGTTAGGCGATTTTTTAAAAGAAAAATTTGATTTAATTATGAATACTTCTCTACTTCAATCAACAACGTGTTTCGGTACAACGATATATGCTGTATTTTCAAGAAAATTAGCAAATTTAGAGAGTAAAATTTATATTTCACATTATAGTTACCACAAACCTTTAATTTCATACATAAAAATTATGATGACATTCAAGTACCTATTTCCAATGCAATATAACATTTATATAATCGTTGTAAAGTACATGAATAATAAATATAATTAAATTATAATATGATATTTATTTTGACTTAAAGTTTAATTATTTCAGTGATATGTGTCGTAAACGTCAAAGAAGTTTTACTTCAATCGCGCGTAATAATTACACGCACACACTTGTTGTTTTTGTTATTTTTCTTTTGAAAGGCTGAGCTTTTTTCAATCTCTGAGAATAAGAGCATTGCATGATACACAATTTATGTGAAACTAGCTGCGTACCCGTTCTCCGCACGGTACGGAAAGAACATTTTCCTTACACATATAATTCGAATTAAACCCAGTGATGCGGAATCTAAAAAAGGGAGAAATTATTTAAATCGTAATGAAACGTTGACGTCATGAGTGCAGATCTGTGATGACTGCAACATGATGGCACAAAAACTATGTCAGTGTCACTGGCGATCAAAAAAGAAGCAACTTTTCTTGGATGACCTTGCCCAGGCTTTTTCTCGATGGATCCGGTATCGTGGAGCTACTTCAATAAGTTGCACAAGACGCTAGGCATTAAATTGAAGTCTCTGCAAATCTGGAGACTATCCTGCTTGTAAGTCTCTACACATGTAATCTAGGTCAAGGGGTGAGGGTATCCTCCGTGGGAGTCTTTCTGAGGGGTCCTAAACCGTATTTACCCTACGTTTTGGAGGAAACCAGCCATATATGTTTCCCAACATATGCATGTTGCAAGTACAGTTTTATTTGCCGAACGGAATACAGGTAAACTCCGAACGATCAGGTCGGCGGACGCGACCTGTTCCGAACCAGAAACCTTCTGTCTCCTAGTTCAGAGCGCTATGCGCTCGTTCACAGGTCTGACTAAGTCATTGCCAGGAGAATATTATAAGAGCGTGGGACCTTAGTTGTACACATGATTGCAATGTCATTCTCGTACGCGATAAATCCTCAGGTGATTTATTTTTGATTTTCATTTCATATTCCTGACTTTTCATACTCTCTTGGTTTTTAGGTCTTGCATGCGCATAATCAGTTATCATTTCCCATTAACGTTACTGAATTAAATAGTTCTCCCTATAGCCACTTCTACACCAAAAACGTCAATCTGAATTTTCCTCGTTTAAAACAAAAACGCTTACAACGATCATTGCTTCTGTTTATACTGATTAATCCAGCGGTTTTCAACCTTTTAAAGTCGCGTCCCCCCAACATCGCTAACTTACGGTGGCGCGCGCGCCCCCCTCACATTTTACAGCATACATTCAGTTTTTTAATCTTTAATAATGAACATTTAGTCGAATTTTCTACAAAATAATGTTATCAGTAAAGTTTGAATGAACATTTTAAGCGAAAATGGATATATTTTTGAGTAAAAATGAGAATAAATAAGATGATTTTTTTAAAACATCCATCACTACTTGTTCTTTTGTTTTTTCTCGCGCCCCACCCCTGCAAACGTTCTGCACCCCCCCTTGGGGGTCGTGCCCCACAGGTTGAGAAACGCTGGATTAATAAATTTTCTTGCAAACTAATCGGAATTAAGATATGAGGCCATGACATAGTATACAAGATTTCTTAAAGACGTTGAAAATGAATTTAGTTAAAAATGACCGAAATTACAGGTTCGCGTTATTGACGTGGTGATTGGGGTAATGTTCTAATTGTTTCATGTCCAGTGCGTTTTCATTTTTCGCCTCTTAAGAGCTGTAGAAATGAGTGTTTTCACTTAATTGTTAAATGTAACAGCTTAAGTGGCAACAACGGATTCCATTACTATGGAAACTGTAGCAATATTAAAAATAGAACATGAAATTAAATTTATTTATGCTTGCTAGAACTGCCATATTGGCGTAATTAACGCGGATAGTCGATGGCAAATAGCCAAAATGAATCCTAAATTTAACTTCACAGTAAAGTCAATAATTTAGAGGCAATACCAGCTATATTTACCTAGCTTTAAAAAACATTCTCGTTCATCTCCAAAGAATGCCAACATACACTATTTTGCGAGATTTTTTTTTTCAGAAAATCATTCGAAGAACTGATTTAACAGCAATCAAAATGGGAAATTGTTATTTGTATATGGTTCGATCTCCAAAAATCTCTAGCATCTAATGGAAAAGTAGTATAGCAGTATTTTAAATTAACAACTATAACGTGTTTTATTTACTCCGATGTACCAAATGCGAGAATTTCATTTCTTTCAAAATTTGGCGGGATTCCCCTAACTTAAATCAATTTACTTAGTTTGGTGAAAATTCCGAAGATTGGTCGCTTAAAATAAAATCGCATTAATACTTGCACTATTTCTGCATGGAAAATTAATTGCGCCAAGCTGAAAACTGTGCAAATCGGTAGAACCTACTACTTTCTCAAAATTGCCTTATCAGCCATTTTATTTTTCGCCAAACTATAAAATATACGGTTTAGCCTCGGGAATCTCCAAATCCTTATTTTTTTACACATAAAAACATTGAATTCCTGCTTTGATTTCCCACGCAGACGATATTTTAATTAAAAAAATAACCTAGCAAATAGTCTATACAGGAAAAAATGATTATTCTTTTATTTTTAATTCAAAAGTCTAAATCATTTAATAAATTCGCCAAACTTGGCAACCTCGATGCTTATTTCTCACTTTTTTGACTACAGACTGCGTGGGAAATCGCGGAATTACGGAGAGCAAAAATTAGCGTTTTTTACGGTTTTTTAATCAATATCTCCTAAACTAATTCGAATTTCGAAATTTAAATTAGCAGAAGACCTTCCGTTCAAATCCGTGGATACCTCGATCGAAATTCTACTCCCAGCCGTTTCGGAGGAGATAATGTTACAGACAGACGCGCACAAATTTTAATAGTATAGACTTAGCTGCTAACCCGTTCTCCGCACGGTAGGAGACGAATATTTTCCTTACGCATATAATTCGAATTAAACCCAGTGACCGGAATCTCTAATAGTGAAAAATTGCTGGCATTCTGACGAAAAGCTGACTCCATGAGTGGAAATTTGAGACGATTGCAACATGATGACACAAAAACTACGTGATTGTAACTGGCGATCAGAAAAGTACGAACTTTACGGTATGCAGACAAAAATTTTCTCTTTCGAAAAATGCATGATTTCTACATCATATAATTCTCTTTCTGAAGTTTAATTGATAGCATTAATATATTGTATATACCTCATAAATAACATCGCATGATGTTGACAACAATTTTATCTTGCATTTCGCAAAACATGGACAATGCATTATATAGCGCAGTTATTTTGCAGAGGACTTTATTGAATTTCACCTAAATTAACAAAACCTACATGAAACAATGAATGCATCATTTACGTTTAAAAGCCAAAAATGAACCCTGCTCCCGTGAAAATCATGTCGCTTTTGTAAATGAAAACGTTCGTGATGTAACTTCTGAGAAAAAGCTTATTACCCTTATTGAACTCTTAATGCAATATCACACTTGTTACATAAAACTGACGTTGATCTCACTGTCAAATAAATAACTAATTTCATATTTCATTTTTTACAGATTATAGTTGACCCCTTTATAACATGGATCTACAACACGAATTCTTAGAACATGGCGAAAACATTACGATCGTTTTCGTGTAACACGTTAAAAGAGACTTGTAGAGCACGGTAAAATGTGACATATGTTCTGATATTATGACGCTTTAGCTCCTGTAATTAATATACCTTTTGAATGGCAACACCAAACATCATTGTATTTTTACGGAGCGCAACTAAGTTTTGCCGCGATTATACCGCGCAGTCCGCACTCCAGGTGGAGTATAGCGCAGGACCCGTACAACACGGATTCCTATAACATGGAACGTATCTACCGTGTTAGGGAATCTACTGTAGTTGCATAGTGTCAAATTCATTAGTTAAGAAAATTCTGGGTTGCCGCATTTACTAATAGTTCCGTAGCCGTAAGCTAATGCCGTAGTTCATCTCACCTTGGTGGCGGAAATGTATTAAAACCATATATCCGAACTGTATCAACTTCACTAAAAGAAATTTTTTAAATTCTGTATAACCACCAGAACAACTTTGTTTGCCATCTACGACGGTTTTTCATGGCGTGACAACTTATCCTTGCGTACAGTGGCGTAGCCAAGGAGGGTTAGGGGGTCACAACCCCCCATGCGGAGTTTTTTGCCATACAAAATGTATATTCTTCACTCCCTTATCGCACACACGTGTACATATAAGTGAGCTGCAGTAGTCGTAACATTCTCATGAAAAATTTCTGGCGACTCCTGCTTGCATATAATTGATCTTTTTTTTTTTCATGTGTATCAGTGATCAATATACGTCAGGATCGGAATCTCTGTGGTAAAAAAAATGGTCTAAAAAATCTGACACCAGAAATGGGGTTACACAATTGGGTTACACAAATACGCGCCGACGTACCCTCTTGCTTATGTCCGGAGGAGCAAATACATTAGAGGGTATGTGCTGCTCCGGATAAGCTGCCAGCAAAACAGCAAAAATGACGTAAAAAAAGACATCCACACTCGACGGAAATAAAATTAAAGGTATGTAGAATTGCATAAAAACTTCGATTATTTTTAAGGTGCAAGTCTGTTACAGTTCTATTTGTTTCACATTTGATGCGTTTTCACTTTTTCGAGTCTTAAAAGCTGTAGAAATGAGTGGTTTCACTTAATTGTAAAATTTAACAACTTAAGTGGCAACAATGGATTCCGTTGCTACGGAAAACTATAACAATGTTAAAAATAGAACACGAAATGAGTTATCTATGTTTACTTTGCTAGAAGTGCCACATTAGCGTAATTAGCGTAGCGTTGCCAGGCGTCCGGATAAAGCCGGACATAGGGCCCGATTCAAACGAAACGCGATCGGTCGTCTCCAAAACGATCGTTTTCTCTCTGGAAGTTCGATCGCTTTTACAAGCGATCGCAAAAGTGTATTCAAAGTGAAACAAAATAGGCGATCGAACTTACAGGTTTGCTAGATCGAAACTTTATCGCCACAGAGTTAAAACGCAACTTCCGGTGACGTAGAAAGTCGCTTTTAACCAATAAAAAAATCGCATCTTTCTCTAGAAAAACTTCTAACTTAATGGCGACGACTAACTGTTTATTTATTTATGTTTGAGCTGCAACGGACAACAGGCTGTGTCTTAAGTTTTTTCCCCAACAGTATTGTAGGTTAATGTTTTAAAATTTTAACTGGTTTAGGTTACTATTTTTTGTATGTTTATAATCATGGAAATACATTTTAATTTATGAAGATTTTTTTAGAAAATTATTAATAATAGTATAGGAGTAGATAATTGTTCTCTAGTTTGCCTACTACATTTTATTTTTCTGTAGCAGAGAAGCTGTTTATAATTATAATGGAGGGGTAGAATTACTATATATTTTATGTTCTGATATATAATTAACAATCAAAGACATCCTTAATATAATGGTATGAATATTTGTATTTGTTTAGGAGGGTTGCTAGGATGCTTATTTTAGCGAGAAATTATTCGTTATTCATGTATTTTTTCGCGCTGTTTCAATCATCAAACGTACCGAGCAATAAACGATTTAAAAACAGGACTATAGATGGCGCCTGCATCGTAGTTTCTGCTAGAGTGGAACTCAAGGGCCGATCGAAAATAAACCATACAGAAATTCTGTTCTGCGAGAAAATTCAGCTTTCCGTAGGCCTAATTCTTTTGCAGAATTCCCTGTCTGATAATTCCAACGGATTGCTTCGTAATTTTAAATAACGAGGTACACGACGCCTTCGTTGTTGTTGTAATCTTCTTATCAACAGTACGTCCGCCATGTTCACGAAAATGATCGCTTTTGAAAAAGCGATAGCAAAACACCGATCGCAGTGTCACGTGATCCAAAAGCGATAGACAGGTTTCACTTGAATAGGAAACATAGGAATCAGTCGAAAATTTCCGCGATCGCAACGGAAAACGCTTGAACTCTGTTTCGTTTGAATCGGACCCGTAGTTAGGCTTTTTTATTGCGTGTCCGGCCAAACTTAACGGTGTCCGGCTTTTGTTAAGCTTTTTACTGGTGAGTTTGGCTGATTAGTAATAAAGTACTTGAAATGATTTGGAATTCGATGGTATTTATATTTCATTACAATTTAACATGATTCATGGTAATAATCAAAAAATCTTAATTTTACATGCAATTTTTTTTGTTGTACCTATTAATACTGAGACAAATCCTTAATATTGTAGGCTGGCCGGCCTTTTTACCCAAATGGCCGGCCAAACTGGCGGGTCTGTCCAGCTATTTGCTTTGGCGACCTGACAACCCTAGGCGTAATTAACGCCAGAAGTCGATGTCAAATAGCTCAAACCACAAACTTGTCACTAAAGCTAATTCGCAATACCCTGTTCAGCGGAATTAAAAAAAAATTATCTATGCATGCGCTAGTGACATTGGCTCATCTCAATTGTGGAACGGAATTCATAATACGCACAGAGTTGCACTACATTTCAATATTTTTCGCCTACTTTGCTAAGAAATGTAATATAATAGGAATCAACATACATTTCAATTCGTAAAACAAAAAATATATTAGACAGTATTAATTATGTCTGTTTCTGACAGTTTCCAATAAAAAAAACGTAGTGCTGCTTTAACGTATAAGAATCAATTATTTATTACACGTATAGTATACTTCAATCGCCAAAATGCCAACATACACCATTTTGAGAGATTTTTTTGTTTTAAGGAATCATTCGAAGAATGATTTAACAGCGATCATAATGGGAAATAGTTATCTATCATTTATATGGTTCGATCGCCAAAATTTAATGCAGGCAGCTAATTGATAAGTACCAGTTATTTAAATTATTAACTATAACGGGTTTTAATCACCGTTAACACCATGTACAAAATGGGAGAATTTCAATTTTCTGAAATTTGGCGGAATTCCTCTAACCCAGACAGCACAGCAAACTTGCATCAAACTTGCAGCAAGCTTGATTTATCAAGTCAATAAACTTGAATTAAGCTTGAAAATTTCAAGCGTGTAAGCTTAATGCAAGCTTGAATCAAGTGTTCTAGTTTACACTTGCTCAGCTTGCATTAAGCTTGACATTTCAAGCTTGAATCAAGCTTAAAAAATTTTCCTAAATACACGGGGCGCCGGTCGGCGAACTCGCCCTACATATTTTACTTTGCCACGACGTTAGGCGATTTTTTAAAAGAAAAATTTGATTTAATTATGAATACTTCTCTACTTCAATCAACAACGTGTTTCGGTACAACGATATATGCTGTATTTTCAAGAAAATTAGCAAATTTAGAGAGTAAAATTTATATTTCACATTATAGTTACCACAAACCTTTAATTTCATACATAAAAATTATGATGACATTCAAGTACCTATTTCCAATGCAATATAACATTTATATAATCGTTGTAAAGTACATGAATAATAAATATAATTAAATTATAATATGATATTTATTTTGACTTAAAGTTTAATTATTTCAGTGATATGTGTCGTAAACGTCAAAGAAGTTTTACTTCAATCGCGCGTAATAATTACACGCACACACTTGTTTGTTTTTGTTATTTTTCTTTTGAAAGGCTGAGCTTTTTTCAATCTCTGAGAATAAGAGCATTGCATGATACACAATTTATGTGAAACTAGCTGCGTACCCGTTCTCCGCACGGTACGGAAAGAACATTTTCCTTACACATATAATTCGAATTAAACCCAGTGATGCGGAATCTAAAAAAGGGAGAAATTATTTAAATCGTAATGAAACGTTGACGTCATGAGTGCAGATCTGTGATGACTGCAACATGATGGCACAAAAACTATGTCAGTGTCACTGGCGATCAAAAAAGAAGCAACTTTTCTTGGATGACCTTGCCCAGGCTTTTTCTCGATGGATCCGGTATCGTGGAGCTACTTCAATAAGTTGCACAAGACGCTAGGCATTAAATTGAAGTCTCTGCAAATCTGGAGACTATCCTGCTTGTAAGTCTCTACACATGTAATCTAGGTCAAGGGGTGAGGGTATCCTCCGTGGGAGTCTTTCTGAGGGGTCCTAAACCGTATTTACCCTACGTTTTGGAGGAAACCAGCCATATATGTTTCCCAACATATGCATGTTGCAAGTACAGTTTTATTTGCCGAACGGAATACAGGTAAACTCCGAACGATCAGGTCGGCGGACGCGACCTGTTCCGAACCAGAAACCTTCTGTCTCCTAGTTCAGAGCGCTATGCGCTCGTTCACAGGTCTGACTAAGTCATTGCCAGGAGAATATTATAAGAGCGTGGGACCTTAGTTGTACACATGATTGCAATGTCATTCTCGTACGCGATAAATCCTCAGGTGATTTATTTTTGATTTTCATTTCATATTCCTGACTTTTCATACTCTCTTGGTTTTTAGGTCTTGCATGCGCATAATCAGTTATCATTTCCCATTAACGTTACTGAATTAAATAGTTCTCCCTATAGCCACTTCTACACCAAAAACGTCAATCTGAATTTTCCTCGTTTAAAACAAAAACGCTTACAACGATCATTGCTTCTGTTTATACTGATTAATCCAGCGGTTTTCAACCTTTTAAAGTCGCGTCCCCCCAACATCGCTAACTTACGGTGGCGCGCGCGCCCCCCTCACATTTTACAGCATACATTCAGTTTTTTAATCTTTAATAATGAACATTTAGTCGAATTTTCTACAAAATAATGTTATCAGTAAAGTTTGAATGAACATTTTAAGCGAAAATGGATATATTTTTGAGTAAAAATGAGAATAAATAAGATGATTTTTTTAAAACATCCATCACTACTTGTTCTTTTGTTTTTTCTCGCGCCCCACCCCTGCAAACGTTCTGCACCCCCCCTTGGGGGTCGTGCCCCACAGGTTGAGAAACGCTGGATTAATAAATTTTCTTGCAAACTAATCGGAATTAAGATATGAGGCCATGACATAGTATACAAGATTTCTTAAAGACGTTGAAAATGAATTTAGTTAAAAATGACCGAAATTACAGGTTCGCGTTATTGACGTGGTGATTGGGGTAATGTTCTAATTGTTTCATGTCCAGTGCGTTTTCATTTTTCGCCTCTTAAGAGCTGTAGAAATGAGTGTTTTCACTTAATTGTTAAATGTAACAGCTTAAGTGGCAACAACGGATTCCATTACTATGGAAACTGTAGCAATATTAAAAATAGAACATGAAATTAAATTTATTTATGCTTGCTAGAACTGCCATATTGGCGTAATTAACGCGGATAGTCGATGGCAAATAGCCAAAATGAATCCTAAATTTAACTTCACAGTAAAGTCAATAATTTAGAGGCAATACCAGCTATATTTACCTAGCTTTAAAAAACATTCTCGTTCATCTCCAAAGAATGCCAACATACACTATTTTGCGAGATTTTTTTTTTCAGAAAATCATTCGAAGAACTGATTTAACAGCAATCAAAATGGGAAATTGTTATTTGTATATGGTTCGATCTCCAAAAATCTCTAGCATCTAATGGAAAAGTAGTATAGCAGTATTTTAAATTAACAACTATAACGTGTTTTATTTACTCCGATGTACCAAATGCGAGAATTTCATTTCTTTCAAAATTTGGCGGGATTCCCCTAACTTAAATCAATTTACTTAGTTTGGTGAAAATTCCGAAGATTGGTCGCTTAAAATAAAATCGCATTAATACTTGCACTATTTCTGCATGGAAAATTAATTGCGCCAAGCTGAAAACTGTGCAAATCGGTAGAACCTACTACTTTCTCAAAATTGCCTTATCAGCCATTTTATTTTTCGCCAAACTATAAAATATACGGTTTAGCCTCGGGAATCTCCAAATCCTTATTTTTTTACACATAAAAACATTGAATTCCTGCTTTGATTTCCCACGCAGACGATATTTTAATTAAAAAAATAACCTAGCAAATAGTCTATACAGGAAAAAATGATTATTCTTTTATTTTTAATTCAAGAGTCTAAATCATTTAATAAATTCGCCAAACTTGGCAACCTCGATGCTTATTTCTCACTTTTTTGACTACAGACTGCGTGGGAAATCGCGGAATTACGGAGAGCAAAAATTAGCGTTTTTTACGGTTTTTTAATCAATATCTCCTAAACTAATTCGAATTTCGAAATTTAAATTAGCAGAAGACCTTCCGTTCAAATCCGTGGATACCTCGATCGAAATTCTACTCCCAGCCGTTTCGGAGGAGATAATGTTACAGACAGACGCGCACAGATTTTAATAGTATAGACTTAGCTGCTAACCCGTTCTCCGCACGGTAGGAGACGAATATTTTCCTTACGCATATAATTCGAATTAAACCCAGTGACCGGAATCTCTAATAGTGAAAAATTGCTGGCATTCTGACGAAAAGCTGACTCCATGAGTGGAAATTTGAGACGATTGCAACATGATGACACAAAAACTACGTGATTGTAACTGGCGATCAGAAAAGTACGAACTTTACGGTATGCAGACAAAAATTTTCTCTTTCGAAAAATGCATGATTTCTACATCATATAATTCTCTTTCTGAAGTTTAATTGATAGCATTAATATATTGTATATACCTCATAAATAACATCGCATGATGTTGACAACAATTTTATCTTGCATTTCGCAAAACATGGACAATGCATTATATAGCGCAGTTATTTTGCAGAGGACTTTATTGAATTTCACCTAAATTAACAAAACCTACATGAAACAATGAATGCATCATTTACGTTTAAAAGCCAAAAATGAACCCTGCTCCCGTGAAAATCATGTCGCTTTTGTAAATGAAAACGTTCGTGATGTAACTTCTGAGAAAAAGCTTATTACCCTTATTGAACTCTTAATGCAATATCACACTTGTTACATAAAACTGACGTTGATCTCACTGTCAAATAAATAACTAATTTCATATTTCATTTTTTACAGATTATAGTTGACCCCTTTATAACATGGATCTACAACACGAATTCTTAGAACATGGCGAAAACATTACGATCGTTTTCGTGTAACACGTTAAAAGAGACTTGTAGAGCACGGTAAAATGTGACATATGTTCTGATATTATGACGCTTTAGCTCCTGTAATTAATATACCTTTTGAATGGCAACACCAAACATCATTGTATTTTTACGGAGCGCAACTAAGTTTTGCCGCGATTATACCGCGCAGTCCGCACTCCAGGTGGAGTATAGCGCAGGACCCGTACAACACGGATTCCTATAACATGGAACGTATCTACCGTGTTAGGGAATCTACTGTAGTTGCATGGTGTCAAATTCATTAGTTAAGAAAATTCTGGGTTGCCGCATTTACTAATAGTTCCGTAGCCGTAAGCTAATGCCGTAGTTCATCTCACCTTGGTGGCGGAAATGTATTAAAACCATATATCCGAACTGTATCAACTTCACTAAAAGAAATTTTTTAAATTCTGTATAACCCCCAGAACAACTTTGTTTGCCATCTACGACGGTTTTTCATGGCGTGACAACTTATCCTTGCGTACAGTGGCGTAGCCAAGGAGGGTTAGGGGGTCACAACCCCCCATGCGGAGTTTTTTGCCATACAAAATGTATATTCTTCACTCCCTTATCGCACACACGTGTACATATAAGTGAGCTGCAGTAGTCGTAACATTCTCATGAAAAATTTCTGGCGACTCCTGCTTGCATATAATTGATCTTTTTTTTTTTCATGTGTATCAGTGATCGATATACGTCAGGATCGGAATCTCTGTGGTAAAAAAAAATGGTCTAAAAAATCTGACACCAGAAATGGGGTTACACAAATACGCGCCGGACGTACCCTCTTGCTTATGTCCGGAGGAGCAAATACATTAGAGGGTATGTGCTGCTCCGGATAAGCTGCCAGCAAAACAGCAAAAATGACGTAAAAAAAGACATCCACACTCGACGGAAATAAAATTAAAGGTATGTAGAATTGCATAAAAACTTCGATTATTTTTAAGGTGCAAGTCTGTTACAGTTCTATTTGTTTCACATTTGATGCGTTTTCACTTTTTCGAGTCTTAAAAGCTGTAGAAATGAGTGGTTTCACTTAATTGTAAAATTTAACAACTTAAGTGGCAACAATGGATTCCGTTGCTACGAAAACTATAACAATGTTAAAAATAGAACACGAAATGAGTTATCTATGTTTACTTTGCTAGAAGTGCCACATTGGCGTAATTAGCGTAGCGTTGCCAGGCGTCCGGATAAAGCCGGACATAGGGCCCGATTCAAACGAAACGCGATCGGTCGTCTCCAAAACGATCGTTTTCTCTCTGGAAGTTCGATCGCTTTTACAAGCGATCGCAAAAGTGTATTCAAAGTGAAACAAAATAGGCGATCGAACTTACAGGTTTGCTAGATCGAAACTTTATCGCCACAGAGTTAAAACGCAACTTCCGGTGACGTAGAAAGTCGCTTTTAACCAATAAAAAAATCGCATCTTTCTCTAGAAAAACTTCTAACTTAATGGCGACGACTAACTGTTTATTTATTTATGTTTGAGCTGCAACGGACAACAGGCTGTGTCTTAAGTTTTTTCCCCAACAGTATTGTAGGTTAATGTTTTAAAATTTTAACTGGTTTAGGTTACTATTTTTTGTATGTTTATAATCATGGAAATACATTTTAATTTATGAAGATTTTTTTAGAAAATTATTAATAATAGTATAGGAGTAGATAATTGTTCTCTAGTTTGCCTACTACATTTTATTTTTCTGTAGCAGAGAAGCTGTTTATAATTATAATGGAGGGGTAGAATTACTATATATTTTATGTTCTGATATATAATTAACAATCAAAGACATCCTTAATATAATGGTATGAATATTTGTATTTGTTTAGGAGGGTTGCTAGGATGCTTATTTTAGCGAGAAATTATTCGTTATTCATGTATTTTTTCGCGCTGTTTCAATCATCAAACGTACCGAGCAATAAACGATTTAAAAACAGGACTATAGATGGCGCCTGCATCGTAGTTTCTGCTAGAGTGGAACTCAAGGGCCGATCGAAAATAAACCATACAGAAATTCTGTTCTGCGAGAAAATTCAGCTTTCCGTAGGCCTAATTCTTTTGCAGAATTCCCTGTCTGATAATTCCAACGGATTGCTTCGTAATTTTAAATAACGAGGTACACGACGCCTTCGTTGTTGTTGTAATCTTCTTATCAACAGTACGTCCGCCATGTTCACGAAAATGATCGCTTTTGAAAAAGCGATAGCAAAACACCGATCGCAGTGTCACGTGATCCAAAAGCGATAGACAGGTTTCACTTGAATAGGAAACATAGGAATCAGTCGAAAATTTCCGCGATCGCAACGGAAAACGCTTGAACTCTGTTTCGTTTGAATCGGACCCGTAGTTAGGCTTTTTTATTGCGTGTCCGGCCAAACTTAACGGTGTCCGGCTTTTGTTAAGCTTTTTACTGGTGAGTTTGGCTGATTAGTAATAAAGTACTTGAAATGATTTGGAATTCGATGGTATTTATATTTCATTACAATTTAACATGATTCATGGTAATAATCAAAAAATCTTAATTTTACATGCAATTTTTTTTGTTGTACCTATTAATACTGAGACAAATCCTTAATATTGTAGGCTGGCCGGCCTTTTTACCCAAATGGCCGGCCAAACTGGCGGGTCTGTCCAGCTATTTGCTTTGGCGACCTGACAACCCTAGGCGTAATTAACGCCAGAAGTCGATGTCAAATAGCTCAAACCACAAACTTGTCACTAAAGCTAATTCGCAATACCCTGTTCAGCGGAATTAAAAAAAAATTATCTATGCATGCGCTAGTGACATTGGCTCATCTCAATTGTGGAACGGAATTCATAATACGCACAGAGTTGCACTACATTTCAATATTTTTCGCCTACTTTGCTAAGAAATGTAATATAATAGGAATCAACATACATTTCAATTCGTAAAACAAAAAATATATTAGACAGTATTAATTATGTCTGTTTCTGACAGTTTCCAATAAAAAAAACGTAGTGCTGCTTTAACGTATAAGAATCAATTATTTATTACACGTATAGTATACTTCAATCGCCAAAATGCCAACATACACCATTTTGAGAGATTTTTTTGTTTTAAGGAATCATTCGAAGAATGATTTAACAGCGATCATAATGGGAAATAGTTATCTATCATTTATATGGTTCGATCGCCAAAATTTAATGCAGGCAGCTAATTGATAAGTACCAGTTATTTAAATTATTAACTATAACGGGTTTTAATCACCGTTAACACCATGTACAAAATGGGAGAATTTCAATTTTCTGAAATTTGGCGGAATTCCTCTAACCCAGACAGCACAGCAAACTTGCATCAAACTTGCAGCAAGCTTGATTTATCAAGTCAATAAACTTGAATTAAGCTTGAAAATTTCAAGCGTGTAAGCTTAATGCAAGCTTGAATCAAGTGTTCTAGTTTACACTTGCTCAGCTTGCATTAAGCTTGACATTTCAAGCTTGAATCAAGCTTAAAAAATTTTCCTAAATACACGGGGCGCCGAACTCGCCCCACATATTTTATTTTGCCACGCATTTTCCACCTCTACGCTGAAATTTCAATTTAATTTAATCTGTTTCCATCGAGCATTCGTGGCTGGAATAGAACCCGGGACCTTCGGGTTAGCAGTCAAGCACGCTATCCATTCAGCCACTAAGTCTTGTGCAACTATGACTAAAGTTTGAAGTGACTTATCACGCTGTTTTCTCGACGCATTGATAAGTGGGCGATGTGTTATTTGTTTCTTTTATTTTTCCATGCTATGCATCAAAATTAAATTTAATGTTATGTGTGATTTAGAGACTCTACTAATAGGGAAATAAACATAATATAAACTTAAGAGCAGCACACGTTTTAAAACTTTCAGTACCGCAACACTCATGAGCAATACTGCTGGCGAAAATCGAGACAAACGACTGATTTTGAAATCAATTTCGTAGTATAATTGTATTTTATTTTGAAGAATTTCTATATTTGGAAATATAGAATGGGTTTAACACAAATTTTGTGTTAGTAATCTGAAATCAAAGAAACAGATAGTTAAACGTTACTTCGAAATGCTATATCACAATTGCTAACATGTATGGAATACAACCACTTTAGTCATTTTTGTAAATATTTCTTAAAATAACAAATAATTGAAAAATTTTGCTATTTTTTAACGCTAAAAATTCTCTTCACAAATGTGGCTATTTTCCTACATATTGGTACGCTATATCGATATAGAGCATTTCGAAGAATTAAAAATAAGTTTAAATTAATTTATACAAATGTAAATTTGAATTATTTTCATTGTTCATACTTTATAATTAAAAAAATTATTTAACTTCTGAATTTTTTTTTATCCTTTGTAATTTTATTTTTAAATTACAAAAGTGTAAGATGTAAGATTTTTGGGTCCTAAAATCTGTAGGCCCTGGGCAGTTGCCCCGTTTGCCCTGCCGGTAATATGGCACTGGTAATAAAATAAAACACATCTTTTACGAACTTTCAGCAAATTTGAGGACGCTAGACAATTAATGTCCATTCTCTTTCACAGATGGCGCCATCACTGCGCACTTTGAAAGCTAAAATCAAGCTTAAGCCAAGCTTGCATTGCCAAGCCAAATGTCAAGCTTGATTTAAGCTTATGTGCTGTCTGGGAACTTAAATCAATTTACTTAATTTGGTGAAAATTCTCTAGATCGTTTAAAATCGCCTTAATAACTGCATTATTTCTGTATCAAAAATCGAAGTATAGCGCCGTATTCTAATAAAACTTATACTTGTTATTAAAAATACTATTTCCTTACGCTCTCAGTAATTTGCGCCAAGCCCAAAACTGTGCAAATCGGTAGAACGTACTACTTTCTCAAAATCGCCAAATCAGCCATTTTTTTTTCGAACAACTAAAAAATAAGCCTATTGTCTCGGAAATCTCCCAATCCCTTATTCTTTTAGACATAAAAAACATTGAATTCCTGCTCTGATTTCACACGCACGCAATACTTTAATTAAAAAACAACTTTGCAAATAATCTAAACAGAAAAAATCATTATTCTTTTATTTTTACTGCAGGAATTTAATAAAATAGCCAAACATGGCAACCTCGATGGTTATTTCTCACATTTTTGACTACAAGGGTTACAATCGCGGAATTACGGAGATAAAAAATTAGCGTTTTTCACGGGTTTTTTTATCACTATCTCCAAAACTAATTCGAATTTCGAAATTTAAATTAGCGGAAGACCTTCCTCGGAATTTTCCAAATACGTGGACACCTCGATCGAAACTCAACTCCCAACCGTTTCGGAGGAGATGATGTTACAGACAGACGCGCACAGATTTTAATGGATATGAGATAGATAAGTGGCTTCAACTTCAAATCCGCATTTCATGTTAGTAACTATAATTTAAGGTTTAGTTTTTAAAATATGAAGACAATAAAATTTGCTTTTAGGTATAAGTTTATAGAAATTAGTACGTTTTTACATTATTCGACTGTACACATTGTTGAAAATAACAGTTATAAAAAACGTCTTTTATAATTCAAAAGGCAGCTCTATGAACAGTCAAAAAGAAATCACGATTGGTGCACACTCAGGAAGTTTGCATATGGCAGAGGCAAGACACCAATCACTGATGGACGTTCTCCAGATATTCACCGTAAAACATCGAAACAAAAAGCAGGGTGGGAATGTTGGTTCACAAGCGGATAGCCGGAGGAAAGGCTCCTAATGCTAAAGCTAGTGTGGGGAATTTTTGGAAATAGCAGTAGGGATGTAGGGATTTCGTATCCCAGACAGGACAGCTCCGAATGAGACCAAAGGAAAGCTCTCATCTCAGAGAAGAGAAGGCTCTCGTTCTCGTATTAGAGGACGGATCCGATGATGTGTGTGTGAAATATTTTGAAAGAACTAGTGAATCGGCTATGGCGCAAGAGCTTTTCGCGTTATAATTGAGAATGATGTTGCATAATAGTAGAGAAATATATATTTATATAATATATGTATCATGTCTGACGGGAAAAAAAAAATACAAGAGGCAAATTGTTAAAATATATTTTTTGAATGTGTTGTCTTTACTGAATCGATAGGTGTTTTCCTTTTATTAAATATTTTATGGTGCTTCTCAAAAATTATGTATATATCCGAAATAATAAATCTTTTTCTTTCAACACGCTATCTTTAAACAACAATTTTAATCATATTATTTTACTTTTAAACCGATATTCTGATTTTAATCATTGATTCAAATCAGATAATCTGAATGCTGTGACTAGAATTTACGATTTCGCCCCCCCCCTCAACATGTTACCCGAGGCACGTGCGTCGCTTGCCTCCTCTAGCTGCGGCCGTGGATGATCTTACATATTTTTTAAATGGTGTACAATGTATTAAGAATAACATAATGTTTAATGATTTTAAAATTACAAAGTACAAACTTACTTTTTAAGCAAGTTAAATTATTTAAAATATGTTCAAAAGGTTTATTTCTTTAAGAACATGTTTCAAAAGACTTTTCAATTAAAATTTATTTGTAATTAGATCTTACAATTGTCATAAATGATTAACTTATTTTAATTAACTAACCATTGTTTGGCTTTTTTTTTTTTTTTGTAAGTGGGGAGAC
>JAWZYV010015341.1:0-65701 GCA_038373885.1 Cheiracanthium punctorium
AGCGACTTAATGCTCCCCTCCTCTCCATGTTATCATATTTGAAAATAAATTAAGTATAAAAAAAAACATACTTGAAAAGTGACAAGACGCACTAACTGTAGGAAAATCGTGTCTACATAAAAACCGTGCTCGAGCGAAATAGCACTCAAGTGCTAAAAAAGTCGCCAAAACACGGCTCTTTTTTTTTTTTTTTTTTTTTTTTTTTTTTTTTTTTTTTTTTTCTCGGCTTGAAAACATTGGCTGCATTCGTAAACGATAAACTCGTTGCACGAGTGCAACTCGTTTGGCGTTTACGAATGCGGCCATTGTTATCCATTCCTGGATACTTTTAGCTTTGATTTTAGGCATATTTTCTCCGGCAGAGTTGCCAACAGCCGGGTAATACAGTTGGGTAAACGCGACAAATCGGCGAAGAAGCGAAAATTTACTCGTACGGAAAAACGGAGCTTTTTGAACAGCCTTTATATATCCCAGTGAGCCATGGTCTGGGAAACAGTAACAATGAATAAAATTGCCATTTGAAAAACATAAATAAAATGACTTTAAAATAACTGAGTTTCCACATGTGAAATCTACGTCGTATTTTGATCTAACGAGATTAAAACCCCTTTCGAAACTCAATCAAAATAACGGGCTCACAAACAAAACATACGCCACGCACGAAATTATTCCCTATTTTATATTACGTTGCCAGAAAAAGAATTGAATGCTGTTTTTTTCAACGATGAATTATCCAGCATTATTTTCGATATAATTTTTAAACGCGACGCGTTTTCGAATCGCAGGAAATATTTACGCGCTAAATACGCCAATCTGACAAGAATTATGCATAGAAATGTATGGAGAGCTGTTTTAATGGCAGCCAGAAAGTGAAAAGATTATCGTTTATACTGATGCGTAAATTGCAAAGAATAAAAAAAGTGTATGCGTGTAATCTTTACGCGCGATTGAAGTAAAACTTCTTTGACGTTTACGACACATATAACTGAAATGATTAAACTTAAAATAAATATCATATTATTTAATTATATTTATTATTCATGTACTTTACGAAGATTATATAAATGTTATATTCATATTATTCATTGGAAATAGGTACTTGGATGTCATCATAATTTCTATGTATGAAATTATAGGTTTGTGGTAATTGTAATGTGAAACACAAATTTAACTCTCTAAATTTGCTAATTTTATTGAAAACAGAGCATCTAACGTAGTTGTGTACGAAACGCGTTGTTGATTGAAGTCGAGAAGTATTCATAGTTAGATCCAATTTTTCTTTTAAAAAATCAACTAACGACTGAGATTTTTGAGAACGAAAATAAACATTAAAATCTCTAGTAAGAATCGTCTGTCATTCATGATAATTACTTAGAATCCAGGAAGTGCCCATGTTGTAATATTAATCTTTAACTGTTTTCGTATACCATTGTTCGGTCTGGAGGTTGGGTCTAATGGGAGAGATGTCCGTAATCTAGTATTATACTTTAACTGTGTTCTTTAATTCATGTTTTCCTCTGTTTGTGGGGTTCGAATCGGGGCCTTCGCAATTAGTAACGGGCCTGCGCGTGTATTTTGATGAGCCATCCAAAGAGGCCTACGGATGCTCGAGTCTTCACGTGTACATCAGGCATTTTTTAAGCTTCCCAGTGCTTTCAAACGTTATTTAATGTAGTTTTAAGTAGTAATTGTGTTACTCATTCAAGTACGAACTCATGATTAATTTGTTTGCTATGATACATATTGACATAAAGAAAATAGATGCATATAATTTGAAGGAAAAACAAAGTAGCGCTTACTCTCATGATTCACGATTGCTTATTTTAGTTTCACAAGTGGATATTTAATATACTTTAAAAAACTAAATACACAAATGAGAAAGACATTTTTATAATGAATATTTCATGAACTTAGTCGTATTTCCTACGTTATTTTAAACAATTAAACATTAATCTTTAACAAATGATGTATTAAAGCGCATTTCAGTGTTTTCGGGATATCCTGTATATTGGAGAAAATTGATAAAATACGCTCTATAGCGTGATCCCTGAATTAATTATTCTTTAATAAAGACATTTCATGTAGTATATATTATTCTTTTGTTGCTTTCTTAATCGAACTTAGGAATTGAGCAAGCATAATGAACGCTTGTACAAAATATTAACTACATTTGAAGTTTTTGTATAAACGGGCAAAAATCAATAATTTATAATTTACTGTATTTCTGCACTGTACCAGATGTAAGTCATAATCACATAATCAAGGCATATATAACTGATAAATAACATTTTCAACTGGCAAAATTAAATTGGCTAAATAGTATCACAACGTCATGCTTATTTACAAGAATAAAAACTACTCAAGTAATACGATTTCTGATTAAAATAATTTATTTATAAATAACACATGAGTAATTATTCACTAAACATGATTTACATACATATTTTTAGAATTTCTAAATACATTATAAGCGTTCACTTACCTTTACATTCAGAGCAAAATGTTCGAATTTTAGGATAAATTTTCATGAAAGAAAATGGCGCAAGATTCACAAAACGATTACCTACATTTAAAGTTCTTTAGTACGACAAAAGTATAAAAAAATTGTTTTAAAATAATAAAATAATATAACATTTATAATACTTAGAATAATAAAATAGAATACTGTGACTGGGGAAAATAGGCCTCAATGATAAACTCATTTTTAGGGATGGCAACTCATAAGCAGGCCCGTTACTAATTGCGAAAGCCCCGTTCGAATGCAGGTAGTGTAATTGCTGTTGTGTTTTTCTATCACAGTGTTCTTAAGCGTTGATTTCGTCTGCTAGTAGCTTTCGAATTATTATTCTGTATCCATGTTTTTAAACTGCAGGTTCTGTCCATTGTTTGGGATTGATTGCAGCCAGGGTTCGTTTCTTACGTACTAGCATTTCTTAAAATACATCTTTTGGGCAAAATAATAACAGACGCGACATCCATAACATTTAGGAGTTTAATGGCCTAACGGCCAATACAACTGGCATTTGACAAATAATAATATCACTTCACTTCGAAACTATTGCCTATATTCACTACGAAATAGTATTATAAGACAATTATGTAACTAAAACACATTTTAAACCAGTAATTACTATATATCACGTTCATAAGTCTATGTATTTAATTTTTTGAAGTTCTAATTCAAGGATCTCCATTTACTTCGCCTCATGGAAATATAAACAACCTGAGATGCGCAGTTATCCAGTGTGCGTAGCGCCGTCTGTTTGCAACAAACGCGCTATCCAACTTTCTAAGCAAAGTGTCCCCTCCTATAAATTTACCTTCGTGGGATCGAAGTATGATCCTCCAACAGTGTTCTTAAACAAAAATTTCCCTGTGGTGTTTGGGTACATTTGCAGCCACTGTCCCTTTAATTGTGGTGTTCCATCTCCTTGTTCTTAAACCGTTGTTCTGTCTTGAAGTTGGGTTAGAATCCAGGAAAAGTGTTCTTTAACTGACGTTTCCAACTACTTTTCCGGTTCGATTGCAGACAGGTTCCATTTCTTTGTGCTTTTCGAAAACCTTGTATATTATTCATCTAAAAATAAGGATTATTGACAACCTCCTGTGAGGTTGGGATTACATGTAAATTATTATGTTGGATGTACCTTCAAAACGCTTATTGATATATAAATAAATATTAATGTCTCAAAGAAACGGCGAGAAATTGCCTTTTCGTTCCCTAACAGGTTCCCCGTATTTTTACAAGATGAATGTTAAGCGTATCAAGAGTTAGTCAAAATACTAACCCAGCTTTCTAGTAAGCGGACGCCAAATATTAATCACTGCACCAAGTCGTTTATTTTAAAACGCGTTTGGCATTTGTATGTTCATCCAATACCACCACGGCAGTAATAATTCTATGTCTGAAAATAAGTACTAGCCACAATCTAACGATACACAATCCAGAAAATAAACGTTTGACCTCTTAAAAACAACTTAATTCAAAAGTTATTTCCCAACGGAAATCTTCACAAACTCCTCAAAGAGTATAGAATTTTACAACTAGTTGCCATCGGCAAAACGAGATATTTAAATACATATTTTGTGGATAACGTTGCCATCTCAAGAAAAACTAAATAATGATAATAATGATAATGCATTTTCAACAATGAAGTCGGCGAAAGGAGCGAGCGGTCGAAAATGTAGGATTTTCCGTGGCACTTCTTTTTCAGGCGCGCTTGCCGTGGAGTATATGACACATACGTCACTTCCTTTACTGCGCGTTACTTCCGCCAGAAAAAAAAAAATCTGAGTTACGCCCTAGTCGCGACTAAAGAAGTTTTACTTCAAAAAAAAAGAAAATAAATTTAAACGTCAGAATCTTTCCGCAAGCATTAGGCATACTTTTTTTTTTTCTCTCTGTCATTCCTCCTATTCTTTTCCTCTTTTGCGATGGCAACGGTATCTCGAGAAAATGGCGGAACCGTACTTTTCGGCAATCGGCACCTCGTCAAACGGTGCGCATCTGAACGTGAGGTGCGAATTCCTCTTCTCGGAGTGGAAGAGGGTTAAAAAAGTGTTGGATGAGTATATTTCCCTCCCCCCCCCTTTTGGTTTTTCTCCTCTCCCACTACTTTATTTTATTTATTTATTTTTTAAGGTGAGAAAGAAGGGATTGCATCACGATGTTATTTTTTTCTCTGGATTATTCTTTTTTTTTTTTCCCTTTTCGAATAACTAGTAAATAAAACGCAAAAGCGGGAAAAATGTGTTCAAAAAAGCTAGGGCTGTCCATTGCTGTGCTGTAAAGCGTTTTGGTGCTTTACATTTATTATTATAAGAATGATGTCTTCTGCGACAAAATTGTCATATTATAAGACAAATGGACACGAAGATGGGTTAGGAAGAAGTTTATGATCTACTCCCTGGTCCCCCAATAACACAAATCGTTCCATTATATTTTCTGCAGCGGAACAGCGTGATGCAGTTGCACATTTTTTCTTTACAATAACGTTTATTTATTGAATGATTTGAACACAAGTAGATGATGCTTTTTTATTCCTTTTTCTAGAATAGAATGTCCGTTGTAGAGGCAATAACAACGAACTCTAGAAAGAAAAAAAAAAGAGCGTGTGTAAAGAGTGCACGTGTCAGAAGTGAAACTTCTTTGGCGAGATTGATTAAAATCTGTTCGATTGTCAAACAAGTAGTCAGCGATTAATTAAAGATAATTAAAAATTAAAGATAACATGTGAAAGCACATCAAAAGTGAGAGGTTGTAGTTAGTCAAAGGATTGAGGCACAGTATTAAAAGGATTTAAAAAAAAATTAATGTAAAAATATTTTACAAGTTCGTTTGGTTAATTTTTCAGTATTAAAATAAAATTTGAAAATAGTCAATAAAATAATAAATATACTAAGATCACTAAGTCACTAGACAAACATCAAAATCATTTAATATACATAGATTTCAAATTTGACAACAATGAGGATATATACAAAAGGAATATATAAAATATTTTTTACTTGGATATCAGTTTTTGTGAATAATAGTTGGTAATAGCAATCAATATAAATCAGTTTCAAAATACTGGAGATTCTGATCAAAATGTAACATTGATAACTGACTTTACCAGCTGTAAGTCAGCGCTCCAGCATTTTCGTCTCCGAGTGCACAATGTGTGTTTACATTCAGCGCATGCGTACACTTTCTTAAGAACGAATGCAGCACAAAGAGAAGAAAAAAAACTCTCTGCAGCAATAGAGTATAGCATGCTTACTATTTTTGTCTCTCTCTCTCTCTCTGGTGATCTATCCGGTAGCTCTCTCCGTCTGTTAAAATCCAAAATCGTCCCAGCCTCATCATGACGCTATTGCCCGTGACGCGACCTTGAAATTTCACTCTCAACGCGCCTAAAGAAGTTTCACTTCAAATAAAATAAATAAACTAAATAAAAAATCGACACTAAAAGCTTGCAGTAAAATCTCGTAAAAGAGAATTTCAAGGGAGCGGAATTTTACTCCAAATTGTGGTTCACTTACGTGGCCTTCAGTTATACGCGTCTCTCTTTCATCAGCGAATTTCTGAAGGTACCTTCACTAGGAAAAACAATGGAGGTCTCTGGATTATTAGTGCCACTTTGAATGATGTCTCTCAGTTGTACGCGAAAATCAACAACGCCATTCACAAATCCTGTCACACAGATGTATACTTTTCTCCGTCATCGTCCTCGAAGACACGGTGTTCAAAAAAAAACACGAATGTTGGAAATGTTGTGGAAAATACAATATCAAGTAAACCATGACATTGAAACTGTTTTGGATGAGTTGCGAGTGAAGATTATGATCCATAAGATGATCATGATGCAACTGAACTTTCGGTGTCTCATCTTATGTTACTGCTTTAGGAGCCCTAGGAAAAAATTGAGACGTTACCGGTAAAATGGCGGCTTAACTTCAAATGCAATGGCACATGTTAATGAGTTGGAAGAGATTGTATTGCAAACGCGGCCTCAACAAAAATAAACTGCAGTGTGGATGACATTTTGATAGAGGAATGTTAGTGCAATTGAAGATTGTATATTTAAATATATTTTAAAATATAACACTATCCTTTTTAACTGAAAAAAAAAAATACGTTTAAGCATTTTTATTTCAAATGTTTTATCTCTCTAGAAAATAAGGCCCTTTCAATTACACTCGCTCTCAGTTATAGGCGAATTTAAAAATTATATTTTATTATTGTCTTGAATAAATGAGCGGATAAAGTAGAAAGATGACTTGATTTTTTTTAAATAGAAATTTCCTTTCTATTTCAAAATTGCATTTCTAGCATGCGTGAGAAAAAGGGGGGGGGGAATCATGAAAATAGGCATTTTCATATATTTATACAGCGCTATCTTGATACACCACCTTCAAACTTTTTAAATTAATATCTTTACTTAAGTTTTAAAATAAATCTTTCATTATTCTCATTATTATTAATATTTCACTTAATAATTTAAACTACCCATCGCTATATTCCATTTTTGAAATCAATCTAAAAGTGTAGTCAGAAATGTTCACTATGTTCCTAATTGGGAACATAGTGAAAATTTTACTAAAAGTTGACGTAATCACTTAACAAGAAATCCCTATACGTTGCCTAACTGATGAAGAGTTACAAAATAAGCATTCTTAACCCATTTATGCCTAGTGTCCCTTTTTGGGGACGGCATTCTCGCTATTAGTCGAAAACGTTATTTATTTTTCCTAGCCTTTATTCATGAGTATTGAGCCTCAACTCTGCAAAATATTTTAACATGACAAAGTAGGTTGTTGATATTTCGATTTTTATGCATAATGATTTGAAAAGAAATCATCCCTTGTTCAAGTTGTTGACATCAGAAATTTTTCTGTCATCAGTAAAAATCGAAGAAAGTCGCAAAAATATCCAGGCACAAATGGGTTAATAGAGTAAAAAGAAGTGTGTGCGTACCGTTTAAAAATAAAATACAAATAAATAAATATAAAAGTTAGGGGGACGCCGTCCCCAGGCGTGTCCCTTAAACTACACCAATGAATAAAGTACGCGCAAATTAAACTATGGAATAATTATGTTATATCGCCATTTTAAGAGCAGCACCTAAAGGGATCGGTTTGTTGAAGAAACCTACACTTTGGTTATATTAGGCGATAAGCGAGAGAAGAATAATTCACGCGTCGACGTCCCTATGCCTGTAAAACTACTTTCACGGCAACAGGAGGTTCATGGAAGAAAAAGCAAGCAGACGACATTCAATCCTAAAAACATTTTCATACATTTATGAGACAATCGATAGACAATTTTGAAAATGTAGTAGTGTTGACAGTAAAAAAATAACTAATCGAAGTTCATCTCAGAGTTTAATGAGGTAATTAAAATAGGCTAATGGGAGATCCTACCTAAAAAGGCTTCATGCGTATCTATTTTAACCTCTGATATCCAACATTTTAAAAAATTTAATTTTGGCTTTATGAAGCTACAGCTGAAGTTAGTATTCAATTTTTATTTTCAATCAAAACTGTTCAGGTCCATCTATGCTATTTTCGGCAAAATTTCAAATAAAACAACGTACATATGCGCATATAGATCACATACATATGAAAAAAAATATCTAAAAAAACTAGCAAATTATATTCGAGCATTCATCATGAACTTTTTTTAAGCAAATTTCAGTAAGGTTAAGTAAGATTGAATGGGCATGAAGCTTTTTCAGGTATCATCAATTACATTATTTCATTATTATTTATTATTATTGTAATTATTAATACTAATTAAAGAACCGGTAAGATTGCCTTTGATTTACCAATTTTCATAGAAAAACAACACAGACACATTTAAATACATTTAAATACATGCAAACACTGTAGCAATATACTAAAACCTCATAAAGATAGACAAGTCGGTACAGAAAAGTTTTTTCATGGTCCATTGTCTTCTTAGCGTAAATCAGATAAAAATCCAAACGGTACATTTGTGACGTCTTTCAGAACTAACCCAATGTACCAATGCTCTAGCGATTGCACTTTTTATACCCAGACCATTTAGGATCTCCCTAGAACACAATCAAATGCATAATTTCATTACTATCTTTTAACCACAGTTTACTTTAAATCCAGAAAAATAATTAACTTCAAAGAACCAGTTTCACTTTTTCTTTCCTGATGCGAATTCACCCCTCCACCACTTTAATTCCCCAACCACAGACAAATGAGTGATCTTCCATCCGAATCCTTTTCGGTTAATTAAATGTACGCATTATTTAAAAAGCCCCTGATCATCCTCTGAAAATGGCCCTTCATCTACATTTTAAAAATAACGCTAAGTGGCGAAGCAAAATGGACTTAATAAACATTTCAAAGAATACAAAATTGAGGTCCATAAACAGGTAGGATTCCCACATTAAATAACCATTTTTTAAAACTCTCGAACTGAAAACGTTTTAGAATGAATTAGAAATAAATACGGTCGCGTTACCGTATTTCTTTCGATAACGATTCCTTTCGATTAGCTTTTGCAAACATTACTTTGTTTAAAAAACAGGAAAATAAATCTTAAGAAAGAGTAGCCCATAATCTTACTTATATTCATCCCCCTACCCATCCACACCAGAGGTAAATTCGTAATCTCCATGCCAACGTTATGCAAAACATTTGCATCATTTACATAAAGTGCCCCTCATCAACCCTTGAAAATGGCCTCCGACTACATTCTAAAAGAAGCGCTAAGTGGCGACGCAAAATGGATGTAATAAAAGTTTCAAAAAATACAAGTACTCAAATCCATAAACAATTATGATTCCCAGATAAATAACCAATTTGTTAAAACTCTCGAACTAAAAACATTTCGGTCGCGTTTCCTTACTTATTTCGATAGTGATTCCTTTCGATTATCTTTCGTGAATAACCACTCTATTAAAACAGGACAATAAATCTCAAGAAAGCATTTGCAGTTGCTCTTACAAATATTCTTTATCCAGAGAAAACTTCGCAGTCTCTAATCGTACGTTTTGTTAAACACTTGCATTATTTAAAATGGCCCCTGATCGTCCTTTACAAATGGTCTTTGACTGCATTCTAAAAGAAACACCAATTGGAGACGCAAAACGGATATTATAAACATTCCAAAAAAAAAGAATACAAGTACTCAGTTCCGTAAACAATTATGATTTCCAAACAAATAACTCTTTAGCTTAAGAATACCGAATAAAGACATTTCGATCACGTTATTCTATTTATTTCGATTACGATTTATTTCGATTACCTTTTGAATACACCACTTTCCTTAAATAGGAAAAATAAATCTTAAGAAAGCACTGGCCCTTGTTACTACAAATATTCTTCGTCCAGAGATAAATTCTTAATCTCCAGTCCTACGTTATGCTAAACACTTGCATTACTTAAAGTGTTCCCTGATCATCCCTTCAAAATGGCCTTCGACTGCATTCTAAAAAGAACGCTAAGTGGCGAAGCAAAATGGATTTTATATAAACATTTCCAAAAAAAAAAAATTGCAAAAACTACGTTCCATAAACAATTATGATTCCCAGATAAATAACCTTTTCGCTTAATACGCCCCGATGAACTCTCGAACTAAGAACGTTTCGGTCGCTTTACCATATTTTTTCGATAACAGGGCGTTCGATTCATTTATTAAAGCGGCAGAATGTCTCTCTCTCTTTTCCCACAACCCCCCGTTTCCCGCTTAAATCGACCTAAGGTTAAAAAAGAGAAGAAAATAAAGAAAAAAAATGGAATCCGATTTCCGATATATGCGTCTGAAGAACTTGTTCCTGAAGGGTGGGGAAAAAAAGTTGGAGTATTTTTGGGAGTATGTGATAGCGGTTTGGTTTCTCTTCGAAAAAAGAAAAACATGTATTAAATAAAATTTCTTACTTTTTTTAAAGGCTTATTTAAGTTGCGTGTCTGGCTTGATGCGGCATTTTCTTTTTTCTAAAGCCTAAATGAATGTAGCTGTAAAGATTCTATTGGAACTGTGAAATGATATTAAGAAAGTTTGTCATTGAGCTAAATGTACTTTGATTTCGAAGAAAAGAAATTCGTCAAGTTTAGCCTCTGCACCCAGCATTCCTTTTATTTTCTTTCTTTTGTCAGCATTGCCCTCACTCAAATACATGCAAAAGTCCCTTGCTTTCGCAGATAAAAGCCGACCTAAAGATTCAAATTCTATTTTTACAAACGATCTCAAATTTCTATGAATAAATAGCTGCCAAAAGGTGGTGAAAAAGTAATGCATTTCAAAGTATACATATAAGATCAGAACCATATCAGTTTGATGAAATATGGAGAAATTTTCAAATATTCACACCTGTTTAAAAACCAATTGTTTACCTAGTATATAAATGGGTCAGTGCCAACTTTATTCTAGTTCTGGAAGACAACAGCACCGATGGAATGATCGCTAAGAGCCAATATTTGGAACTCACCTGAAAGAGAAAAATGCATCGTTACATTTGTAAACACAGTAGAGCAATTAAATGGCGCACAAAGTATATTCATAGCACAACATTTGTAGAATCATTCCCGTAGCTATCTGCAGTATGAAAAGAATCTCATACCAAAATTAAAATCTGATATGGATACCAGGCAAAAACCATCCTCAACTGGATAACATTGTAAGTGCAAGTTTCAGGGGGCAAAAGAAAAACAGTCAGTGGAGAAAACACACGAAATTGGTGTTAATTGTTTATTTTTGAATTTTTATCTTCTCAAGATATTACGAAATTCACCTCTGATCCTATTAAAAACGATCTTATTGAACACAGAAAAAAGTCTAAGTTCCGTCATGAATACATTCTGAAGTTCAAGCGATTTAAGCACTAAGATTTTGTGAAAAAATTAAAATTAAGGCCTGTATAGGGAATGCGATCCCGCACTGTGTTTGGTTTCGCGGGATTTCGGGATCGAAATGGGTTGATCCCGCGGAATTGACATTTCACTCAAATAAAAAATTAATTTCAGCAGAGAAAAGTAGGTAAAAGTAATATTATAAGCACTATCAAGTTCAATACTTCATCTTCTTTGATAGTTAATGCAATACCTTACATAAATATGAAAATTATGTAGTTTTCGGCGAGAGCGGATTTGCATTCCCTACTAGGGACGAATTTTCAACATGTCCTGGGGTTGGGAATCCTTAGAAAGACACACAACCCCCCTAGGAGGGCACCTCACCCCTCGCACTAGAGCCCACGTGTGGCTAATTGGCCGTAATCCCACAACAACAGCAAAATACCGCGATATTGATATTTAGGTATTGATATCTGTATCAATATTGATACAATATTGTACAGTATCGATATTCATATCTGTATGTTTTACGTTTTACGTTACAGCAGTATGTTTACGTTACAGCAAGAACCTCATAGACTTCTCTTTTTCATCTTAGAGATAGAGGGTATTGGTTAAAAGAACGTTTTCGCTTCCCTGCTTTCCATAGGTAACGATTTTTTTTTAAAGATATTAGGGAGTTTTTGCTCTACGTTTCTTCCACGGTAACGCTAACGTTAAATGCCATTGGACAGTACAGCGCATGCGCACAAATAAATTCCGAAACCTGATTGGTCAAAGTACTCCGTATAGCGGATAGCGTTAGCGCTAACGTGGGAAGAAACGTAGCGCAAAAAATACCTACTATCTTTCCCCCTTACGTTACAAACCCTAACATACATGACAAATTTAGTATTATCAGCTTCAGTCGTTTGGACAAGGCGAAATATTGACATACGCAAAAACGACGTCACACTCAGGTCCCCTTAGAACCTTGGGCGACCATGACGATAATGCACACGTCATGAAATTCACGTGACCCAACCATAACGAACATCTCTACGTCACTATTCTACCTGCGTACATTCTCTGACATTTTTGCTTAGTTATGTCACGATGCTTGAAAATTGCGATCTGGTAATGTGAGCTGTATCATACGTTCATTTATCTAGTCCCTTTCGACCACCAGATGGCGACAGTGGTCCATCGATTTACCAGAAAGGGACTAGTTTTGAGTGTCTTCAATGCTAAAATCAACGTTGTATGGAAGAGTTCGATACTTGAAGCCCGTTTGAGTACTTTGTCCCAAATGGGACAAATAAATATTAATAAAGGAAAGAATCAACATATACATACACACCTCGAAACATATTGAATAATATTCCACCGATTCCGATATTTGTTTGCTATCGGGAATAGCGTCCAGCGAATGGGACGAAGTCGACGTCACTTAAAATTCCACTCCGGAGTTTGGGTGGAAAGAGAAAATTCTTCTCTGGCCGACCCATTAAACGATAAACGCTTTTCTCGGATAAATAAAGCGCACCCGAAACTCGGTAATTGAAAGATAAATTAAGACTTCGCCCCCCCCCCATCCCAACTCCCACGCATCCCCCCCGGCGATAACGACGTTAGAATTTTCTCGTGTCCACTTAAGGCGACCGAAATGGTCTCATTAAAATTCTGTGCTTATAACGTTCGGCCATTAGGAGGCGCGAGATCTGAAATTTTAAAACGCGTTTATAAGAGGAGTTTGGGGAGATGGTATGAGGGGGGGGGGAGGCGTATATGTATATATATATTGCATTAATGAAAAGATCGATCCTGGGATTAGATCCTGAATTTTCGCGGGCTGAAGCGAAAACTTAATAGAAATGGAATGTATGAGATGCAAAGAAGGAGGGGCTCCTTGAGATTTGGATGCGATATTTTATACAAAATTAAAACGACGTTATCGAATAAAATTGTTAATTTAATTTGAATTCTTCTCTCAGATGGGTAAGATTAGACCCTCTTGGATTAAAAAAAAACTGACAGTGGCGTACCAGTAGGGGAATTGTGGATAATGTTTCTTTTTTTAAAAAAAAGCTTTGAGGTCGCTTCAGAAAACATTGTATTTTTACCGCATATGTCCCTCTGCACTGAGGAAAATGTTTCGTTGATTCAAACAAATTTTGGTTGGTTCTGTTTCAAGTAAATAAATTTGTCCATTTGTTAAATGAACAAAATTATTCAGTTAAAATAATACAATTTTTGTTGAATCAATAATATTTTGTTAAATTTCACAAAATAAATTTGTTTCCGGTATGGAGTGACCGTTTTTGCCACTTTACATGATTTCTTATAAACTATCTGAAAGCTATACAGGGTGAGCCTGATAAAGTAACCAAAACTTCTTTGGGACGATAGTACGCATCTGCACGAGCCAATTTTGTCATAGAAAGTTCGGGCGGAACGCAAAAGGCTAGCTACTAGGTGGCGTTGTAAACGGTGTAAAAGGTTCTTCGAACACAAGCGGTGGGAAATTAAAAGGTATTAGGTTGTAACGAAAGTTTCCCGCCACCGCAAACATTGTCAGCACACAGTTCTCGTTGGCGTATTGGCTCCTATTTTGTCAAACGATTTTTACCATTTGAAAGAAAGAGGCTTACTTTATAACACTGTGTTGTGAAATCTGTAAAAAATAGAGTTATCATTAAGTATAAGGTGTCTCAAATGGAACTATCACTCTAGAGGATTAGAACCATCCTTGACTTCCAGTTGTGTTGCATAAAGTCAGCTACATAATATCAACGAATTATGAGTACAGCTTTAAGTACTATTGTCGTATCATGTGACACTGTGCAGGTTTGGTACCGAAAGTTCAAAAACAGTTATCTAAGGAGTAAGAAGTTAGTTTTTCAGGAAGATATGGCGGAAAACTTTCGTTACAACCTGATAGTTTTCCCGCTAGTTCGTTTAAAGAATGAACACAAGAATGATGGGAGATACTTCAGAAAACAGTGTATTAACAGTAACGCAATGGATGCTCAAGGAAATTGCCGTAAAGTCTCTGTGCCTTGCTGGCATTTCCGTCCGCCGCACAATAACATGAAGTGCATATCCGCCATTCCGTGGTTCCATGCCCACAGGGAAGCCAGGACATTTTCCAGCAGGACGGTCACCGTCACATACGACGGGCAATCAAAAAGTTCCCGGAAATGTGGCGTAACTCTTTATTACCACAATGTACATAGACAGGTACTTAATCGCCTTCAAAGTGGGAGCCTTCAGAACACGCACACTTGCTAAACCGCCTCCTGCCATTGCTGAATGCCCTGTTTCGGTACCTCCCGAAGTTCGGCCGTCGCGTCGGCTTCGATGTCATAATGGTTACCTTTGAGGGTACAGCTTTAGTATTGGTCCTTTGGCGCGCTTTATTTTGGCGACTTTTATGGCGCGATAAAGGATGCTATTTTGGTAACCCCACCGTCGGATGCTCCGGAGCGGAGCATGGTAACCTAAACCCGGCGATCCGTTTCCGAAAAATGGCGATTACAATGTGTGCTTTATGGTTTTCTTTTAATGGCTTTATTTAAAAAAAAATATTATTTAATTATTTTTGAAATTTAAATTGGATGTTCAGGTTCACACTGACTGTTTATATACAGTTTTGTATGAATAAACATTCTTTCGATAGTACGTTTCAGGTTAATATTTCAGTTCTCGATTGTTTATTTGTTAAGGGTAGAAGCAACAAATAATTACGTTAATATTTTATACAGTGAAATAATTTTAGATATTTTGATTTTATTATTTCCATATTGCAATAATTTAGGAATTTTAATCAAGGTATGTGATAAGCATTATTTGTTTTTATTCGTTATGATTTCCTTTGTTTATTTTTAAGGATAGGAGCAACAAATTATTTCGTTATTAATATAATATTTGATATTTTAATTTTATTATTTCAATATTGCAATAATTTAGCGATTTTAATTAAGGTATGAGATAAGCATTGTTTGTTATGATTTAAACTAGTTCTTTACTTTTGCTTACGTAATCTTTTGTCAGAATGGTAAAATATATTTTAATTTTTTGTCTTTTTTATTTGTTATTTTTGTGAGGTATTGTTATTAGAATATTATTTGTTTGCATTATTTAATTTAATCTACTAAAAAGAGAAAGGGGGGTTGAGGGGGGGAACCCTCACATAAAAAGAAAAGTAAAAGCTTGTTATCTGTTTAATTTTCTTTTTTCATAAAAATATTTAAAAGCCATTAAAATAAATCATAGCAAAACTAACGGCGACAATCAATTATCTCGGAAACCAGCGCCATCCGATCCGCCATATTGTTTACAAGGCAAACTTGGGTTGGCGACAAGATTTTGTCGCCAAATCAAAAAATCGCCAAAAAGGACCTATACTAAAGCTGTTCCCCTTTGAGGCCCAATTTGATCTTGGGGAAGGGTAAGAAATCCGAAGGGGCTCAATCCGGTGAGTAGGAAGGCTGTTGGAGGAGTGGAATGTTCTTTTTCACCGAGCCGTGCCTGCACAGCAGTCAATGTATCCGGCCCTGCGTGGTTCGTATAACCAGCCAACCCCTCTCGGCGATCCACGAAAGAAAATGCCTCGGGATGCGTGGACCTACCCTTTCATACCATTTACTACGCCACCTTTTGGCGTTCAAGTTTCCATGTTCAGCGTCCAGTAGCGGCTCGCAGATCCTGCCGCACTTTCCAAGACGAAATTGCCTCGTGTAGATGCGTTCTATCAACGCCTCCTACATATAGAAAGCCTTACAAGACCTACGTCACCAACCTTTGACGTCATCATTTGGCCTACATTTAAAAGTTTTATTTTCACAAAATAAAACTATAAAAAATTTCTGGTAAATACTGCAAATATTAGAAAATATCTTATATTAAACATTAAAATGAAAATATCTTTCTCATACAAAATTATTCAGTATGATCTATTTCCTTATCACATTATCTAATGAGTTATGGTTAAAAACGTCCATTTGTCGTAAAATTATATTTTTTATCTCAAATTATTAAAATATTGCCAAGCATGGATAAATTCACCAGAAATTTTTAATAGCTTTATTTTGTCACAATCAGACTTTTAAATGAAGGCCAAATGATGACGTTAAAGCTTGGTGACGTAGCAGTTGTAAGGCTTTCCATGTATAGGAGGTGTTGGTTCTATCCCCAAATAGAGTTTTGGCCACTTTTTAAGACTCACCCTGTATACATATTTCGATAAGCTTCAAACACTTCTTATTTTGAGGAAGCAACGATTTAAATGTATTAAGAATCTGCGTTTAAATTGAGTGAAACATTATTGAAAATAAAATCTTTTAAAGTAAAAAATTTTGAAGTTCCGCCTAAGAAAATATTTTTTGAAATAAAATTTTATAGACGGACCCAGTCAATTCTGATCCAGATATTGTACAAATATCTGAAAATAGATTTTATTTGGGAAGGAATCATAATTTATTAAAATTGACTTCGGCTACCGAATAATCAAGAGGGAAATCTTAAATCTAGATCGTTTAATATACATTATTCTGTTCGGTTCTGCTGTCTAAATATTTTTTTTAATAACTAGAGGGTTTGTATTAGGTTGTAACGAAAGTTTTCCGCCACTGCAAGTATTGTCTGCACAAGCAGTTCGCGTTGGTGTCTTTGCTAATATTTTGCCAAACGATTTTTGTTATTTGAAAGAAAAAGACTTGTTTTACAGCACTGTGTTGTGAAATCTGTAAAAAAATATCGTTATGATTAAGTATAAGGTGTCTGAAATGGAACTATCACGCTACCAGATTGAACCATCATTGACTCTCAGTTCTGTCGCAAAAAGTCAGCTGCAGAATGACACCGAATGATGTGTACAGCTTAAGGCACTAGTGTTGTATCCTATGACACTGTGAAGATTGGGTACCGAAAGTTCAAAAAAGAGGACTAGGACATTAAAGAAGCAGAGCGCTTTGGCCGGCCTAATGATGCTGCTGAGTCCCGCCTACGACAATCTGTGGAAGACGATAAAATATTCATCCACTCGAGAGTTAGCTAAAAGAGTTAGACTTTAGTGCCATGTCCATGAGTCGCGCTAAGCATCGGATAAACGTGACATATAAGGTCAATAGCTGGGTACCGCGTGAGCTGACTCAAGCAAATCTGACGGAAAACTTTCGTTACAACCTGATACATAATGCTTGAAAAGACGGCAAGCATATAAAGTTACTTTTATAGCTCAAAGATAATTATTTTATGACATAACATACAGGATTACAGGGCTTCCCGAAAAGGTAATTACTCGTTTTAATTGTTTATTAGAAATAGATGGGCAGTGTGAATTGACAAAAAAAAATTATAAAAATAAGATAAGGGAAAAAGATTGCATTCAGATGAAAAGTCTCATAAATATTCAAAAATTTACACTTTTTAAATGTGTATACAGCCGCCGTAAGAAAAAAATTACGATTACTAAATTGTGTCCCATACACTCATGAGGTGATGTACAAAGTTTGAGCCTTTCATCATAAAAGTTTCGGAGTAGGAAGATAAATATAGGCTGACTTAAACCAAAAAAAAAAAAAAAAAAAAAAAAAAAAAAGTTAAAAATAAAAAAAACACAAAAAAAAATAAAAAAAAAAAAACAAAAAAAAAAAAAAAAAAAAAAAAAAAAAAAATAAAAAAAAAAAATGTGGGGGGGCTGTACATACCCTGATATCGCAGAACGCAACAATGAGGTCACCGTGACGTCCCTATGAGTCACATAGGTCGCAGTCACACTGGTGACCATAAGTGACGTCAACTGGAAGTCACAGTGTGACTTGCCAGTGACAATAGCTTGTGACTTCTTTGTGACGTCAATGTGACGGATCCTCTGTGACGTCTTGCCAGATCTTGCGACTTTTCGCAATTTTTACTACTTTTGAAAGCAACATGCGACTCAATTTTATGACTTTACGATATTACTACTTTCTTGCTACTTTTTTTATGATTTTGAGAATTTTAAGCAATTTTGCGGTTTTCTGAAAAAAAAAAAAGATTTTTTCAGTTTTAAATCAATGGAACATTTAAGTCACAGTGCTATGAATGTGACGGCGCATTGAAGTCACAATGTCGTGCACAAGTCACAGTGTGACTTCATGGAGACGTTACGTTGTGACGTTGCCGCAGAAGGACATTAGACAGTCAAGGCGACTTATTTGTGATTCATTCGCGACGTCCCGTGACGGTCTTGCACGTCGCAGTGACTTCAGATTTAAGTCACGTTGCTATTAGGGTATATATGTGACATCCTGGGCAACAGGGAGTTTTCGCTGGCCGGACGAACGACATAGAACCTTGCTGTCCTACGAAATCGTGACGGGAAACATGGAGCGCCGGGGCTATCAGTGATTATCCTTGGGCACGCTACGGCTGTAGATGAAATGACTCGGAGTCACAACTGCGGTTACATTGTTTTATTGGACAATTTTCTTGGCAGTTGCGGCCACGCGAAAAGATTTTCTCGTCGGCTGCATCCTCCCTTTTACTAACTTTTGAGGTCGTGTCACATGACCCACGCACATTGCAATTATTAGTCGATCCCCGGCGGTTTTTCAAGGATTGTTGTGACTTTTAAGATACCCAATTAACTGAGCACGCAGACCAGTACACAAGATTCCAAAGGAATTACAAGGGAATGTGCAGTAGTTACGGTTTTTGAGAGCGAATTTCCTTTGTTCACAACTGCGCAGTTTTAGAAATTTGGGATTTCAGTAGGCTTTTTATTTATTATGTTATATAGATACATATATATTTAAGAGTAATGTAGAAAGCAGTGTAGTTTTTCCCTTCAAAACCTTCTGCGATATATATTCCTAGTCCTAATTGTAATACGTCCTAATCGGCACGTATCGAGTTAAAATATACGATGACACTCCCTCCTCGAGCAAAAGTAATATTAAAATTAAGCAAGTCCCTTCTAGCTTTAACTACTTTCCTTACTTAAGCTAACTAGTTCCCCCGCTTCCGAGAACAGACTAGAGAGAATGACGTCATCGTCAACAAACAACTTTTTCTCATGACCCATTACGCCGTATTTAGCATCGACTCAACGCACCTCTGGCGCTGCTTCTCTTGTTGTTTGTACCTGGGGGATCGTAAAAACAAGGCCGTTGGCGAGAAAGACATAAAAACTCGCGTTTTACGGCCGCGATCCTTAAAGCGCAGTAAAAGTCTCCAGTAAACACCAGGGGGCGCGATTCATTACGGTTTGTAAATGTCTGTCTTATTCCCACGTGTGTTTGCGTGCGACGTTAATACTTCCTCAGTACGAAAGTAAAAGGAGAGTAGAGTGATCCCCCGAAAATTTCGATATTCAGATTTTGAGAATCTCTAAATTGACTCGGATGAGTTTCTTTTTTCATGACCTCTCAACGAACGTGTGCATGTACGTATGTGTGTGTGTGCGCTCACGATCTATTTCGAACACCGCGAGTTCATTTTGAATAGCTCTTGCCTGCCGTCTGTACGTATACGTCACGTGTATATGTATGCATGTAACTCCCATAACTCAAAGACTATTAGGTGCAGCATGTTGAAATTTAATATTTACGGCTGTTGTACACTGAAAAAAAAAAATGTTTTGTAGATTGAAGAAAATTTTGGTTGGCTCTATTTTAAAGAAATATTTTAGATGCATGAACCAAATGTTTGTTAGTTTAACAAAAATTTCGTTAAATAAACAAAAACAGATATTTTTGTTATTTTAACAGAATTTATAAACAGACATTTTGTTAAATTAACAATTTTTTTTTTTAATTTAACGAAAACTTTGTTTAAACCAACAAAATCATTCGGTTGAAATAGAGCAAACCAAATTTTTATTGAATCAACAAAATTTTGGTCCAGTTCAACAAAACCTTTTTTTTTTTTTTTTTTTTCTGTGTCAGCGAACGCAGGAGTAGTACACGTACACCTGCGTTTTTGGTTTCAAATGGAAATGGAAATGTGGGCTCCGGCCAATTATCTACGCTAGGGATCTAGGCCGAGGGAGGGATTCCCCTCCGCGGGGGGGGGACTTTCTAAGGAGTTCTAACCCACATTTATGCGAAGTTTAGGAGAAAACCACGGAAAACTCCGAATGGTTAGGTCGGCGGACGCGACCTGGTTTCGAACCAGACACCTGCTGTCTCCCAGTTCCAAGCGATAGCGCTATATGTCACTGGTGCAGCCTTTTTACAATTTATGTTTACTTTTCAGAAAGTAACATAAATTCTGGACTGCAATAAAATCTCTTTCGGCTTAGCTAACTCCAATCTGATTCGTGCAATCCTTGCGAATTGGTCTCAAGATTCGCACAGTAAAATTTCATTTAAAAATACCTAATACTTTTCTGAGAAAAAGGATGAGGCGTTAAGGCACTTTTCTCCTCAAGCATCTTCTTCAACCTCAAGCATTCTCCTCAAGCTTTTCTCCTTCTAGCAAAGCATCGGGACTTGAATCTCCGCAAGCCGACTACAGAAGCCTCTAAAAGGTTGGAATTCACTTCAAATTCATCTGCAGAGGTTATATAAAAAATCTGGAGTGACTCCACTCCCCTAATAGCACAGATGGTCACAAAAGAGTCACTGTGACGTCACAGAGGGTCACAATTGTCACATACTACTCACATTGTGACTTGTGAGTGATGTGACTCTACTGTGTTGTCACTGTGAAGTTTATTTGTCACCAGTCACCAGGTGACGTCGCCGTGAAGTCACCATGTGACTAGCATGTGATCGGTCGCTAAGTGACTCCACTGTGAAGTCACCACGTGACTAGTATGTGATCGGTTGCTCAGTAACTCCACTGTGAAGTCACCATGTGACTAGTATGTGATTGGTCGCTCAGTGACTCCACTGTGAAGTCACTGTGTGACTATTTTGCGACTACTGATTTTTTTGGACTTCAAAATGACGTCACACTGGCCGCTTTTGCGACTTTGGATACATACTCATTTTTTTCTAATATTTTGTGACAATTTCTTTCCTGAAACATTTAATAAATAAATCCGAAAATAGTAATTCAATAAAACCTCGCAGTTATGTAGTAATGGAATTTAGTTTAATTTATTAACTTTTAAATTATTTCGTTTAAACAAGGCAATATTATTTATAAAAAAAATATTATTCTTAAAAATATTAGAGTTAAGAGTTCTAATCACAAGTGAAAACTAAGTATCTGTGAGTAAAATTAACAATTTCTTTCATATCCCCATGGCATATATGTTTCGATAGCGTATGTAAGGTTTAAATTTCGGATGGGGGAGGGACTATGCGGTATTTTCAACCTTATTGTTACTAGAGTAAATACAAATGTCTCAAAATTGCTGTTTTTTAATAATTGCTTTAAGTTTTCAGATCCCCTCCCCTTTAAATACGTCTCTGGTATGTTTGAAAGTTCCACTACGAAAAATTTGAGATAAAACTATGGGTCTAAGTCAAAAATACTTTATTTATTTTATCTAATGCATGTTTTTCCAATTAATTTTATTTATTTTTATATGAAATCCCTTTTAGGCAAAATATAGCAAAAATATAAATCTTATCCCTCATACCTTAATATATATCAAACCTCACATGTCGCACATTACAAATTTATTTCATAACCGAATAAAAAATTTCAATAAATCATTAGTTTTTTCGGATGAATACCTAAATAAAACAGCACATTATCTCCTGAAAATAATGATATTTTTTATATTATTTAAAAATAAATACATATATTTATATATAAAACTTATTTATAAAATACTCACAGAAAAATTTTAAATTTCCAAAAGAAGCCGTCAGAACTAGCTTTTGCAGCCGTCAGTTTACTTTTAAAGGTTCCCGAGCACGGTAATCACAGCGTTGCGGTAAGATGCTGGGCTAATAACCAGTAGATCCCTGGTTCGATTCTGGACCTCAACTTCTTCTTGCCTGAGAGTTTGGTGCTGCCATTGGGTGTATATTTTCGGTAACTCTTTTTCCCCGAATATATTCGCTGTCGCAAAACTGTTTCATCGTGACTTCTCTGAACGGTCGCAATGCGACTACACAGCGAGAGGACATAGGGACTCTGGCGTGACTTTGCTGCGGAGTCGCGGCGACTGTTTGTAACTCTATTGTGACAGTATTGTGTGGTCGCATTTCAGTCACAGGGGACTGTTGTGCTATTAGGGTCGACTTTCCGAACACTTACGATTAAGATCATTACCAAGCATTTAAATAAATTTTAATCGATGAATAATTCAAATATATATACCAAATTGAAGCTCAATCGAATGTACCGTTTAAACGCTAGCGCACTTTCAAGAATGTCTCCCCATAGGCCATAATGTAAAAGAAATCTTGGTCGTAGCCCTGTAGAAAAACTATAAGTCCTATACACATCAAATTCAATATCGGTCTTATGAGGGTGATTTATAACATGTATACTCAATTTGAGCTCAATCGAAAGTACCGTTTAAACGCTAGCGTACTTTCAAGAATTTTCCCCCATAGACCATAATGTAAAAGAAATCTTTGTCGTAGCCCTGTAGAAAAACTATAAGTCCTATACACACCAAAATCAATACCGGTCTTGCGACGGTAGTTTATAACATATATACCCAATTTGAGCACAATCGAATGCCCCGTTCAGGAGCTATCGTGTTCAGTCACATACACACAAACACACACACACACACACACACACACACACACACACACACACACATACACACATACATACATACATCTCGTAAAAATAGCATAAATCAATTCAGAAGACCTCAAAACGTGTCAATACACCAAAATCTCGAATTCTAATTTTTTCATGATTACAATACTTTCCTTACATGGTACATGTTCGGAAAGTAAAAAGTAATAAAAACTCCCTTTAAAAGAAAAAAAAAAATTCACGGGTTTTTACCTTCTCACCTTTACCTTTTTTATTACACATTTTGAACGTGGTTCCCTCACTCAATTTACACACTGGCCCTCTATCCCGTTTCCCGGCATAACAACAATTCAATCAACTGGGGGGAGGGGGCAGCTATCGTTCGATGAAACTTCCTTAAAAATCCCCCTTCCTCCCCACAGGAAAATTTTAATACGATAAGCCTCTTAAAACACATTCTAGTCGGTGATTCCCCAGCCCTACTTAATTAACCATTGAATGTATATCCCTAGACCCCTCCCCCCTCCTCGTCGACAGGGAATAGCCTGCCGAACATACCAAGCTGACGCGTTCCGCCATGTTTATGCCCATCACCTAAGGTGACCACATGTTCGAACAAAGAACTGAGGACAAATTACGGTGGTGTCCCCAGTTCTGAAATAAAAATTAGGGACATCTTATATATTGAGTGCTTTCCTCAATTAAGATTCTATTTATTCAGCTAAAGCATTATTAAGATTCATAAAATGAAGGAAACATGATAGATTTTTTTTTTTTTAATATTTGGGAAAGAATAGCCATTTTAATTAAAATTTTGTCCCCAATTGCTGTTTCACATTTTGGGAACAAACTGACAAAAAACTTAGAATTAGGGACTGTCCCCCAAAATGGGGGACGTTTGGTCACCTTGTCATTACCACGAACTTGGATGTAGAATGATCATCGACTAGCGGTAGATCGTCGAAAGAGCGTCAGCCTCTCAAAGGAAAATACTCGACCCCCTTTTTAATGATGAGCTGCATAAGCGCCCTCTGACCACGAATCATGATGCATTCTACAACTGACGCGGGCATACGCACAGCATAAACTTAATGATTACGAGATACAGTGCCATCTTACAGGCAAATTTCGTTTGGCTCTTTTAGAATACGTTGATGATGGTCCTGCATGGTAGTAGTAAAGCATCGATTGATCACTATTTAAATATAAAATTTAAATTTTTGCACGAAAAGGGAGAGTCGATAACACGAACTTTTGATAACTCGAAGATTCACTCTCTCTTTTCATTTGGGAGCTTCGTGATAGAGAGGGTTTGCGCACCCTCAGCAGTGACAGTGCGCATGAGGGAATAACCACCGAACTGGATGAAAATAGGTAAACATGGATGATGACTTCACTCCACTTGGGTGTACATTAAGAGTGATGCAGTGTAAATTCCGTTTAAGAACCAGTGACTTCCTCTTTCAGGTTATGGAATAAAACCTAGAGTTGGCAGAGCATTGGCTTTATTTTCCTCTTTCTAAGCAGGCACACTTCGAAATTGAAGCGTGATATTCCTATGTACTACACCATGAACCTTATTAGAAAATTGTCTCTGAAGCCTTTACGGTACTTTTACAGGAGCACTCCAAAGAGTTTCGATACAGGAAAGCCTTTACAGTCCTTTTATAGGGGAACTTACAAGAATTTCAATGCGGAGTACCAGCGGGTACTCTTACTGCTCAGCCACAGATGAAAGATCGGGTTTGGCGCACTGCCAAAAAAAAAAAAAATGGAACAGGCCAAAGGGGAGAAAGGAAGTTCTCGGAGCGACGGAAAAGTACGCATTATTGTGTGAACGCCAAGTTAATGATAAATCCAAATTACTCAAAAAAGTGACTAAATTGACAGATCTAGTCACAGAAATGGCCATATCTAGCCACAAAGTGGCCAAATAGGCAACCCTATCCGCTCTTGCACATCTGAACCTATCTCCCCCATTTTCACGCTGTGAAACAAATTGCAGCATGATTCTCTTTTTTTGGCAGCGCGCCAAACCCGATCTTTCATCCCTGGCTGAGCAGTAAATGCATCACCCTGTAGTTCTTTAAGAATGCTCGAAAGGACTCGACTCCAATGCATGATGGTCTATGGCAGTCTAGACTACGAGACATTCCTCCATGACAATGTCTTGGATCCAAGAGCGCACACTGTGAACAAAAATGGCGTAGGAGGGTGGACTCGCGACGGCCTCTGTAAGTCCCAGGGAGGCACGAAGTCACTCCTTCAGGAAACTATGAAGAGAGGGAAGAAGATTTCTCCGCGAAATCTCTCCCTTTCCCCGAAGCAAAACCCTTTGGCCACACGCAGATGCTAATTCGATTACCGAACCCCCCAGAAAAAGGTAAACTCTGAGAACACACCGGGGGGATATCGACCCTCAGGAGTTCATCGTCTCTTTTGCAATCCACCCTCCTGGGGGGGGGGCATGGTGTCCGCATCCATTAATATGCAGACGAAGTGGATCATCGATTTACGGATGAGAGGCTGGGGATCTTTCTCCGGAAGATGTTGCTTGTCAGTGGGTGGCAGTTTCTCTCTCAAGACACTCCATCCATCTTCGGGTTGTGTTGTCACTCGAGAACTATCTTCCACTCAACCCAGAGCATCGAAGAGTTTCCAGTGGTGAAAACTTCTAAGCCTCTCCCCTCGAGCGACCGATAGGCAAAGTTTGGCGCCACTCACCACCCTCCCTGTTTCATTGCTGCATCTTACTGCAAATTGTTTTTCAAATCTGCGATGAGTTGTGCGAACAAAATGGAAAAGTGATCCGCTAATGATTGCAATTGTTGGTTGCCACTCGCAGCGCATAAATATCATCGAATGTATGTAACATCATCGTAATATATGAATAGATAGACTGTACATGAGATACGTTCAAAGAATTTAGAAAAATAAAAGTAGTTCAAAAATGTTCACTAGATGGCGCTTTGGACGAAAAAAACAGCAAACTGAACAATGGAACGGCTCACTCGAAATGTAAAAACAATCAATAGTTTTCTGAGCATTTATTGACTAGTTTGGCTTATTTTCTGAGCTGAATTCACCTTATAAAACGCCACTTTTTCATGATAAAGGGCTGAAATTTTGTCCACCAACTCATGAATAAGAGTGACATCACTTCATACTTACGTCATTCATTTTGCAGTATTTTCAAACCTTTTTTTCATCAGCCCCACCCCTACCCTGTCTCAAAGAAAAAACTTCATGGGACACTTGCAGGCGCTCCGAGAAAAAACAAAAACCTGGATTTATCCTCAATCTTGACTCACCCAAGCAACAGAAAAAGGTAAAAGCTGTTTTCTGGTCAATATTATTCCAAGCTTTAGTGTTTTATTTTTTGTTTGTTTCATTTTCAGTTCCCTTTCTTGTAGACGTTGCAAAAGATGCCCTTTTCTCTCTCATGAAATCAAAAAATAAAAATGAAACTTTTCTTTCATCATGTGTAGCTGTTCAGCAATAAAAAAAAAAAAAAAAATATCGCTTTTTTTCTTCCATTTAAAAGTGAGGAAAAGCAGTTTAGATTTTATATGTGAAACATTTGTTGATTTTGAAGAAAAGAATGGATCTTCCATTTTATGTTTCATAGAGACATTTCTTATACAAGTTTCTTTTCACTTTTTCTACATTCTTTGTACTTTAACTACTGAAGCTGCAAAGGGCAAGGAGTAACGATGGGAAGTGTGTTCAGCTAACTATAAAACGTTACCACTGGATGAGTGAATTCTTGGAAAAGAGACAAGGTTCAGTTTTTCTTTGTAAAAAGCAGCGGTTCCCAAACTTTTAGCATTGAGGCCCATCAAACAAGGGATAACTTACGATGGCGCCTGCCCGCCCCATCCTATTCCTCAGCTTGCGTGCTTTTTTTTAATTATTCAACAATGGACGTGGTCACTTTTTCTACAAAATAATGTTACCAACCAGGGCACACTGGTGCTAACGAAAAATGATCAAACAAAGAAAAAGTGAACCAGATGTCCTTTAACCCATTTGTGCCTAGATATTTTTGCGACTTTCTTCGATTTTCGCCAATATCAGCACTAATACGTACATTTCTGATGTCAACTTCTTGAACAAGGGATGATTTCTTTTAAAATCTTTATGTATAAAAATTGAAGTGTCAACATCCTACTAGGTCATGTTAAAATATTTTGTGGAGTTGAGGTTCAATACTCGTGAATAAAGGCTAGGAAAAATAAATAACGTTTTCGACTGATAGCGATAAAAAAGGGACGCTAGGCATAAATGGGTTAAAAAGCGCCGAACAAGAACACTGGTCAACCTCTTCAGACTCTACGTGGATATTGCATATTAAATTAAAGGAAAAACTCGTATTTGTTTAAAAAAAAAAGTGCATAGATCCCTTAGAAAAGGCAAGAAAAGTACGTATTTTTAAATATTTTTTTTCGAATGAAGATTCAATTCCTAATATTAATTCCAGTTCTAAAGAATTGGTACCACAAATAAAAGAGATTGTGAAGAAACTTTTAAAAATGAATGATGTCCTGCGAGCTCTTTTCCGCTGAGTGAATTTTGAACAAAACAAAAATCATCCACAAATTCTAGATGGGAAAATTTCTCTGATATCCAATTATTTTTTGTGCAACGGCAAATAAAAATGAAATAACGGTAAACAAAAATAAAAGTGTGTGCCGTATGCAGAATTTTCACGTTCTCACGAATCAATTTTTTTATTACGAATCTTAAAGCAAAATTGGCTATAATATATATATATATATAGCCAATAGAGTTATTTGTATCGCATGTGATACACGGGGACTGAGGAGGATAAGTAAGAAAAACTTTTAAAATTGACAAAAAAATTTGAAAACATGCTATTCTACAAAATAATAATAATAACCATTGTGCGCACCTTCTCAGTGTCCTGTCACTCACATGCCACCGCTTTCAGTACCCTTAATAATTTCACAATCAATTTTTTGTGATTTAAAAAAAAAATAAGTACTTCAATACATCCGTCGCATTACAAATATCGATAAAATGCTGAAAAAATATTCTTCAAACGAAGGGAAGGATGAGTGGGACAAACATGACCCATTGGTGTTTTTTCGTGGAACGCATGCGTCCCAGTGGTACTGAAATAATGATTGGAATGGGAGATGGAATACCGTTATCAAGGAATACCAGTCGGACATGCATTCATATTAATACAAAAGCATATTTATCCCACAGGATCCTTAGAAATTGCCTGCGGGACATATAGGTCCCGGCGGTAGCGAAAGGGTTAAAACTCTCGTGTTTCACGTGTCCCTGATTTGGACACATTACTCAAAACTGCTCTCATGACGAATGTTTCTTTAAAATCCGAACTATTCCGCTTGGCCATTTAAATTACCCGCATTCTCTTCCCGGTCCGGGAATTTTCCGCGTTTACGGAGGAGTGATATAAGATCTTCTTGACCTCTTTCCGAAAACAAACGGGGGGTCAGGGGAAGTGGGCGGGAGAAGAAAGCAACGAGACGCCGAGTCGAATTCCTTTTCCCGCTCTTGGGAACGGCAGGTGTGGGGGGGGGGAGGGGGGCATTCGTCGAAACGCGAATTCTCGATGTCTCTCGTGCGCCCCGGGCAGGAATTTTCAAGTTACTTAAAATTTAAGTTTGTCAGCCGCTGCGTAATTTGTTAAATCTCGGCTGTGGAAGACGGGAGTGTGTGTGGGGTGGGGTTTCGAACAGATGTCTTGGGATTTTAACTCCGCGTGCGTGATTCAACCACGCGCCACTTTTGTTGAGCCCTTAGGGAGGTATTTGCAACATTTCAGGCACTGTGCAAACGCACGCATAGCGCACATACCATACTCTGTACAAATGGGGGATTTACATTAAGTGAATAATATACAAGGTGATCCATTTAAAAGGATACCCGTTGGTTTTTCTTATGACCTTTCAATCGGGCGGACTATTCGAAACACTGAAATATAATTATTTGAACATTCTTTAAGTGTTGGAGACCTTTTCCAACACTGTTAGACTGTTACTACGTTATGGGTAAGGTAAAACAAAAAAGGAGACTGTATGAAAGCAAAAAATTTTATTTGATTTTGGGAATACGGCCGATTATCTTCACGTGGGATCTAGGACGAGGGGAAGGATGCCCTGCGTGGGGGACTTTCCGAGGGGTTCTTAACCCGTATTGACTCGAAGTTCCAGAGGAACCCACATGAAACTCTGAACGGCTAGGGGGACGGACGCGACCTGGGTTCGAACCAAGAACAAAGTTCAGAGAGATGTGCACTCTGCCACTGGCCGGACATTTGAAATATCAATGAATATTTCAAATTACGTACATACTGTAGTAGTATTAAAATAAATATGTAGGCTATACCATGAAATAGTTTTTGTTGTATACGCTGGATGATGAAATAGGCATAGACATTTTTAGTACTTCACAGTACACATACAGTGCATATTTCGTTTTTACTGAAGATATAGGAAGAGGCTCAACTTCGCAGTTTTTAAAAATTTTGTGTAAGCACCCCTATTCCACGGCCACCCCTCGAAAAGGCCCCTTTTCTAGAAGAATCGAAGGTGGCCACCTTAGAGAAGTTTTACCGTATTCTAATGTCTACTCCTCGTTTTATTGAACGGGAGACTTACTTTTTAAATGGCCTTGCTCATTTCGAAATTGGGTGTCGAGCAGATAAAAAGAAGGAATTTTTAAAAAATAATAATTTTCTAAAAATATCAAGAAACCTTCCAATCTTTCGAGCTGTTTTATTAATGACTATGTCATTTTATCTCTCAACAACCTTTTTGAAAAATGTGTCCCAAAAATGCGACATAAGAAAGCGACATAAAAGTATGCGACATAATTTTACATGTATTTAAATACTATTGGTTCACAACCGCTTTAATCTATTGTTACACTATTTCGTAAGCTGTACAATATGCGTCACATGTATTTTTTAAATATATTTAAATACTATTAGTTCACAACAGCTTTGATCTAGTGTGACACTATTTCGTAAGCTGCAGAATAGGCATCCCATGTATTTTTCTATCAATAGGTGACACTCCTAAAAATTTCAGCATAGGGTTACCGGGAGAAATATGAAAAAGATGAGCGATAAAATGACAAAGTCCATGAATATCGTTTTAATAGGGCAATAATAAAACTAAATAATTAGGGGGGGTTCAGGGGGGTCTCCCCCTTACGAGGCTCGAACAGCCGAGATTTATATATATATATATATATTAAGTAAAGAAAAGAAAGAAAAAAGAAAAATGAGAAACTTAGGAACTCTTTACAACTTTTTAATTTCATAAAACTTAAAAAAATATATAATTATGAAAAGAAGCTATTTTTATTTTACTTTTATTTATTTATATGTTTTTTGTCGGAGTAGAATACATGAGTTAAAAAAAAAAGAAAGAAAAAGAAAAGAATCACAGAGTACTGGAATATCTCGACTCCAACATAAAACAGCCAGCCTCCCTTTATCCTCGGGGGCCGGTGAATACAGCGCGGGGGGACTACAACTCCTGTTGTCTTTTCAAAAGATTGTTTCAGAAATTGAGTTCAAAGGAGAGACAGATTGGAGAGACGAGAGAAAAAATAATGGCAGGTTGATCATAGCCCGGGGAGAAATTCAAAAACGCTTACCGTAAAAAAATAATAATGCCGTCTTTTCTTTCTTTTTTTTTTTTCCCCTGGTTCATGAAATGTCGAAATGGACTGAAAATCTTTCTTTAAAAAAAAAAAAAAATCTACACAGTAGGAGAGGATGGGCGTTTCCCCCCCCCCCCCACTTTGTTTTGGAATGCTTCATTAAAACTATCAGGTTGGCCGGTCAGTCGGTTGTTTGTGTAAATGGCAAGTCTATACATGAGCAGCATCTTCCAAGGGATGGGGACAGGGGCGTAGCCAAGGGGGGGGTTATGGGGGTCATAACCCCCCCCCCATGAGGAATTTTTTGCCGTACAAAATGTATATTCTTCACTCCCTTATCACACACATGTATGAATATATGTGAGTTGCAGTAGTCGAAATCCCCCCCCCCTTGAAAATTTTCAGGCTACGCCCCTGGATGGGGATATTTCGGTCGGTGGACTTTGTGAGGGCCTCTAACGCATATTCGCGTTATATCTGGAGAAAACTTACCAAAACTCTCGACCGTTAGATCGACATAATAGGCGCGAACTCGAGACTTTCACGCTTCAGTCGTGTACCCTGTACAGTACAGTGTCTTATACACTTGGCCATGATGTTGCCACTAGTGTCGATTTTGAAAGAAAACTTATCGCAATCCTATTTCGTTCCTAAATATGCCTGAAGCTCCACCTTTAACCCTTTAACGGGCAGTGTTCCCGCTCTGGGAACACCTAACTCTGACGTTTTGTCTGTTGCCAGTCAAGAGGAATAGATTGGATTTCTATAAAAATACTGGCGGGTGACAGAGCTCCACCAGAATCTTTTTAGCACGGCATTTCCCGTACAAAAAATGGTCACGATTTTTAACAGCACTGACAAATGGAAGGATGCGAGAACAGCTGGATACATATTTATGTAAAGAAGTTTATTAGAAGGGCTGTTTTAAATTATCAAGTTGCGTTGTGACATGAATAAACCAGGTACGATATACACTTAGTTGCAATATAAAAAAGAGGCTTTAAATACTTGAAACTATTTTATTAAACATATACTACTGAAACATTATTATAACGGCGGTGGTGGCTCAGCGAAAAAAAAAAAAAAATGACGTCCTATATGGACAGTGAAATTAAGGTGGAATGATTTAAAAATCACGCCAGCACAGAATTACGCATTGGCGAGAACAAACACTTGGCTGATATCAATAACGCCCATTCCAGAGCAACCCTAACAGTTAATCCAATAAAAATACAATGACGTAATCGCGAGCCAATAATTTTAAAGTCGTCGCTGGGGAACAACTAAATAACCTACGCCAGCAGGATGCCAAGAGGAAAAACAAAAAGGCCGTTGATTTTGCAAACGGACGCAATATAATCTATTTTTAGCACACCGGTCTGAAGAGACGAAACAATTAAGAACAAAAAGAATAGTGCATACAGGGAAAAGTAAATATACAGATTTAAAAGCCGCAAAATGAAAACAGAAGTGATTTAGAACTCTTGAATTTTGGATAGATTACATTAAAGAAAGCCAAAGTAAAAGATTATTAAATTAGATATGTGATCTTCATCACAGGCCCCATGCTGGGAAAAGGGCAGCCGTTGCCATCGCTCGACTTAACGACCAGCAAGATGGCGGGCCATCGATCTAGAGACCCTTTTTTGACCACAGCCATCTGTCGCCAAAAAGGGGTCTCTAGATCTGTGGCACGAGATGAACGTTTCTATCGTCCCCCCCCCTCTTGCGGGTCGTTAAGTCGAGCGATGGCAACGGCTGCCCTTTTTTCAGCATTGGGAAAGGGTTGCGCCTGAACGGGTTAAGCGAATTTACGTGGCATTTCGAAAAAACCGACCCAAACGGCCGACTGTTAGATTGACATCCGCGTGGTAGGTCCGCGGCACCTTCACAGTTCAGCCCTCTACCATGTCCAGTGTCTTATCCTCGAGGACTTCTTTGCAAAGAACTTTTGGAAACAAAAAAAAACTTTTTGAAAATATTCATACATTCGAAATATTTAACTTTGCATCCTTCTATTATAATATTCACGCTTTCCAATGCTTCGCATTCTTTTATAAACCCCCAAAACATTTTATTAATATGAGTGTTTAAAAATAAAGAACGTTCCAGACATTTCATTGAAAAGAAATCAAGATGTACTGCTTCGACAAAAAGAAAAAGGGAAGCGAAGAATGGCCCAGGGACATTCAGAAATGCTTATCCTGAGAAATGTACTGGAATCTTCGTGCTTTGAAATTTAAAAACAAAGAAAAAGTTCCCTTCTTGAAACATTGCGTAAAATAATATATTTTTTACCATCATTAATTTGGAAAAGAGTACTTTAAAAATGAAATGTCAAACTCTTTAAATTTAAGATTTTTTTCCCCTTCGTAACTTTAATGACATACTCAGGCTAACACAGAACCAAGCAATCATTACACATGTAAGCCCTTTTTTTCGTTTTTTTTACGAATTTGTTTTTTAGAAATCCTAGATAAGTATTGATTGCGTCCGCTTGACTGAAACAGCTGCTGTCTTACAGAGCTCCAATTACGTAGGACATTACCTAGATCTTATACAGGGTGTTTGAAACAAACTTAACCCCTTAACCTTTGAGGCGCAACCCTTTCCTAATGCTGAAAAAAGGGCGGCCGTTGCCATCGCTCGACTGAACGACCAGCAAGAGGGCGGACGATCGAAACGTTCATCGCGTGCCACAGATGGAGACGACATCTGTGGCACTTTTTGACGACAGCTGGACACAGCTTGACGACAGCTGGACGACAGCTTGACATAAGACTGACGACAGCTGACTGACGACAGCATAAGACTGACATCTTGACTGACGACAGCTTGACGACAGCTGGCTGTGCGGCACAGTATTGGCCAGCCCTCGAAACCACGAGGTTGGGAAACAAACAAAGCGGTAGTGAGTCAGCTGGAAGCAAAGTAGCCTCGAATCAGGACGTTTCATCCTATATCTGCATGTTTCTCGTAACTTCTTTCGCAGTTTTGAGATGCAGCACAAATTCCACTTCTCTCTAGAATTTTCTTTTGATTCCCAAAGTCGCCAAGGTCAAGGGGTCACATACTCATATTTCACTTGCGAGAATACCTGACACACATTAATGCAGAAAAACCACAGTTACAATTTTGTAAGAATACGAACTTGCTGCAATAGTCATTTTTTCATAGGACGCCTCCATTTGCATGACCTATCGTTTTTAAAAGAATTGGGAAAGAAGTGCTCGAAATCCTTCCAATCGAATATATAAAAATAGGGTGGCTTTACCCTTCAGGGCCAGTCTTTAGCACATGTGACGCCATTCTTTTGAAAAGAACGTTCCGAAAGTTTTGTCACAGAGATAAGGCAGATTAGTGTTTTTCCAAAAAAATATTAGTAACACAATAGCCTAAAGAAAATTCCTAAATGCTTAACGCCAGAGAATGGCGGCGCGAGCTTAACTTTTCTTTTACTTCTTTTTTTAATAAAAAACTGTGAAAGACTGCAGCAGTTTTTGTTTTGATACTTGCTTTTGAAATTTTTCTGGGGAAATGTATTTTTACTTCCGTGTATGAAGTATAAAAAATTTCGCGAAAAATTTCGGTAGGCAGAATTTGAAGAAAAAACTGATTTTGACTACTTCTAAATTTACTTTTAATAATTTTTACGATGCATCTCATCCTGCGCATGTAAGCATGTTCATATAAATGCATATCGAACCCAATTTGACTAGCTTTTCCCTGATATCTGTAAGTATGTATGTAACTCGCATGTATCATAAACTATCGATCGTAGAAATTTGAAACTTTGTATTTAGGATTGTTGTAATGTGTAGTTGTGCACCACGCCTTTTTATCTCAGTCGAATGGATAGTATACTTACAGTGCCACTCAAAAGATTTTAAATAGATTAGGGTAGTCGGGGGGTAAAGGCCCACACGGGGCAAAGATCTGAATGTGTTTTTTTTTTATTAGTTAGAAATCTAAAAATCACACTGATTTTTTTCATAAGTTCCATAGATGGCACTGGTTTTGCAAACAGAGAATCACGAATGTGCGATTGTCAGTTTTCATACTATGAGGTAAATTTTTGAACTTATGAACAAAAACTTTAACAAACTTTTGAACAAAACTTTCTTTTACTTAAACTTTTGAACAAAATTTTTGAACTTATTTTTTGCTTGCAATTTTACAGATTTATGGTTTAAGGCTTTCCTTGTATGTGAAGCTAACTTAATAATCATCTCATTACTTTATGTTTCGAGTGATACGACTTTTGACCAAAATCGCAGGAAAGCAATTTCCATATCTTCATCCAATGGTTCAAGAATCCGCATATACGATGGGGTGAAAATTCGAATGCAGATTTTCGCCCCTAATGCTTTGAGGTTTATAATAATGATTTTGTGTGCGTGATTATGGCAACGCTACGCTAGTGCGATCTGCCAAGGATGGGGTGCCTTGGTAGTAGGATTTTCCAAGGGATTTAACCCTTATTCACGTTACGTCTGGAGAAAACTTACCGGAACTCCAGACCGTTATATCGACAAAGGATCCGAACCCGGGACTTTCATTCTTCGACCGTCTACCATTTTCAGTGACATAACCAATGAGGCCTATAATAATGGTTTGTTGCCTAATAATGGTGTTTGTTTGATACTCGCATGTTGTGTCAGTACCGAGCCTTCCAATAACCATCCTATTGTGCTAAGTTCTGGGACTTCTAATGAAGATGTCCAACAGTGCCAGAAAAATCTATTGCCCGACATACAAGGTCATATAAAATTTTCAGCCAGGCATGCATTTCATTAATTTTTATTTATTATTATTTTATTTGCCTCTGATTCGGTTTGTGGTTGCAACATTTACGTTCACATCAGTTCGTTTTAGAAATATGATAAATTTTTCTACGGCCCTCAGAGATTTGAGTACCTTTCAGTTCGTTAACAGCCCACTGTCTTCCCCCTATTTTGTAAGTTTCTCTAATTAAATTTAACTCACAGTGATTTTTCTTTTCTTTTCGTCTATCTGTTTTTGTTAAACTAAATTTACAATACATACTTAAGTTATTGTTGTCATGTTAAATCAAAATTTTCTATACAGTTCATAGCCAAAAAAAAGGAAAAAAATATGGAAAATATAATTATACTCCACCACTATTGAAGGTGCTGTGATAGCAGTCAACCTGACAGACTGACAAATAATAATTTTGCAACAACAACTACTTTGCAAATGGGTTTCATTCTGAGTTTTGTGCATGTCCACCACCTCCGATCTTTACGCCATTGAATGGGACAAAGATCCGAATATACCAAAGTCTGTAAAAGTCACTCCCAGCTTTTAAGTATTACACTTTAGGTAAAAGTGATCATTAAAATGACAAGTAAAGGTCTAAGCTATATTCTAATAAAAAGTTTAGGTTCATGACTTGTTGCAATATGTTAGAAATGAGTTTTCGGAATTGCGAACATTTGCCACCACCTACCTTACGCGCTAGGGACAGAAATTCATTAAAGCGCATTTTACCAGGGTTTCTACACATTGCACAGCTTTTGCTTCCCTGACTTTTCCCTGACTTTCCCTGACATCTATCATGATCTTCCCTGACTTTTATCTAGCGTGCTTTCCTGAATTTTGCGTTTCTATTTTTAATATTACATCCTTTAATTAATAACTTTTTATATATTTTGCCCCTTTTTTACAAATAATAATAATAATAATAACAATAATAATATCAATATACAAAAAAAAAACATTATTTGACATCACTGGATTCTAACAAAAACCAAATCATCTAACAAAAACCAAAAACCAAATTATCCTAAATGATTATCAAACATGTTTGATAATCATTTAGGATAAAATTAAGAATATTTCAACTGAACAAGATATGTTAATAAAGGACCCATTTTAAAATTATTTATAAGGTTAAATAAGAAAATGAAAATAAAACAATTTCTACAATTAGGTTCAAACAGGAAGTATTTTCTTGATTTTGCTGCAAAATTCAAATATTCTTGCATTTCCCTGACCTTTCTTCCCAAATCCCTGACCAAAACTTATTTCCCTGACTTTCCCTGATAGTCCCTGACTTTCCAGGTCTGTAGAAACCCTGTTTAAAGATGTTAGGCTACTTCAAAGGATTGAGAAGTCATGCATGTTGTAAAGGGTTACAATATCAATTTCTCCATCGAAAATTGTGACTTTATCACTTTTAGTTCTCCTACAGGAACACTCAAAAACATTTTAACAGATGACGGTCAATCGCAGTTTTAGAGGCATTCATCCATTTTAAGCACAATACCGTGCAGCCATATATTGGGGTGCTGCTCCGACCACGGTCACGTGCCTCCCTCAAAAATTACGCCAGAAGTCGCCAAGCTTGCCGACTTTAGGTGTACGTGTGTATGTATTTAACTCTCATATCTCAATCAAACTATTGAAAAAAATCTGGAGTGACTCCACTCGACTTTCCGAAAGCTTAGGATTAAGATCATTACCAAGCATTTAAATAAATTTTAATCGATGAATCATTCAAACATATATACCAAATTGAAGCTCAATCGAATGGACCGTTTAAACGCTATCGCACTTTCAAGAATTTCTCCCCATAGGCCATAATGTAAAAGAAATCTTTATTTTATCCCTGTAGAAAAACTGTAAGTCCTATACACATCCAAATCAATACAGGTCTTGCGACGGTGGTTTATAACATGTATACCCAATTTGAGCTCAATCGAATGGACCGTTTAAACGCTAGCGCACTTTCTAGAATTTCCCCCCATAGGCCATAATGTAAAAGAAATCTTTGTCGTAGCCCTGTAAAAAAACTATAAGTCCTATACACACCCAAATCAAGACCGGTCTTGCGACGGTGGTTTACAACATATATACCCAATTTGAGCTCAATCGCATGCCCCGTTCAGGAGCTATCGTGTTCACTCACATACACACAAACACACATACACACACACACACACACATACACACATACATACATACACCTCGTAAAAATAGCATAAATGTATTCAGAAGACCCCAAAACGTGTAAATACACCAAAATCTCGAATTCGAATTTTTTCATGATTACAATACTTTCCTTACAGGGTACATGTTCGGAAAGTAAAAAGAGAAAAAATGTTAAAGTGAACGAAAATTTTTTAAGAGCCGAGACACTTATTTCGTCTTTCATTTCAAAAGTGGCGATCGTTTGTGCGTTATGGCACGCCTTACACGAATAACATCTGCCTGCGTGCGGGGGGGTATGTACTTTAGGCGGAGGACTTTTCAAGGGGACTTGAACGCGTACTCACGTTACATAGGGAGAAAACCGCCCCCCATCTCCTGACCGTTTAGATCGACAACCGAGCTGTAGGCCGAAATTATTTCAAAAGAGGAAAGTCAGTTTCTCCATGGGCTGGAATCTAACCTGAGATAAAGGCTAACCTTTTAACGCGCAGTGTTCCGGCTCTGGGAACACCCAACTCGGACGTTTTGACGGTTGCCAGTCACGAAGAATAGATTGGATTTCTTTAAAAATAGTGGCGGGTGACAGAGCTCCACGAGAATCCTTTCCTTTTTAGCACGTCCTTTCCGGTCAAAAAAGGGTCACGATTCTTTTTAACAGCACTGACATCGGCCGAAAAATGGTAGAATGCGGGAACAGCTGGACAGATGCCCCCATGCTGAAAAAAAGGGCAGCCGTTGCCATCGCTCAACTTAACGACCGGCTGTGGGCATCGCTCAACTTAACGGCTGTGGGCACAGCCGGCTGTGCCCACAGCCAGCTGCATCAAAAAAGGGTCTCTCGATCTGTGGCACACGATGAACGTTTCGATCGTCCGCCCTCTTGCGGGTCGTTCAGTCGAGCGATGGCAACGGCTGCCCTTTTTTCAGCATTGGGAAAGGGCTGTGCCTCAGAGGGCTAACATCGTAAAGAACTTTCTTCAATCTTCGAAAGAAGGGAGGGGGGGAGCAGATTTGATTTCGTGTAAGTCAATATTGAACGAAAGAAATAGGTCTGACGGGAGGCTTAGAGAAACGTCGTCCATTTTTATCGCTGTGTTCTCTTGCGGAAAATAAAGTGCACGTATGTGTGGATGTAAAATAGGTAGAAGAAGAAAAATCCGAAATGGGCCTACGAAGTTTGAAAAACGCGAAACAAGAAAGAGGCTTCATGTTCACCGTTTATAAAACACTTTCTGAATTCAGTCTTACCCGTTTTTCAACCCCCGATTTTCTAATGATAGTATCTTCTCATAGTAAAATAGTAAGGGCTGGCAATTTCTTGCCAAATATAGGAAAACATCACCAAGCTGGGTTCAGTTAGGGGAACTTGCATTTCGATGCTATACTTGACGATCCGATGCCAAAAATCATCGACTATTGACTTACAGTGACCACCCCTTTACTGGCAATCCTTTAAGCAATGGTTTAAAATCATGTTTTTCTGAATGACAGTATCATCAGAACTTGCCCAAATTAATTTTGTTGTTTGTTTCTGACGACAACGCTACGGATGTCCTATACATTCCTATACATCCCCATACTATCAGGTTGTAACGAAAGTTTTCCGCCATATCTGCCTGAAATACTAACTTCTAACTCCTTAGATAACTGTTTTTGAACTTTCGGTACCAAACCTGCACAGTGTCACATGATACAACAATAGTACTTAAAGCTGTACTCATAATTCGTTGATATTAAGTAGCTGACTTTTTGCAACACAACTGGAAGTCAAGGATGGCTCTAATCCTCTAGAGTGATAGTTCCATTTGAGACACCTTATACTGAATGATAACTCTATTTTTTACAGATTTCACAACACAGTGTTATAAAGTAAACCTCTTTCTTTCAAATGCCAAAAATCGTTTGACAAAATAGGAGCCAATACGCCAACGAGAACTGTGTGCTGACGATGTTTGCGGTGGCGGGAAACTTTCGTTACAACCTAATATCACCCTATACATTCCTATGGGCAATCTGCCTAGAGGAGATAGGGATGTATAGGGCGATCCTCTAACTGCAACTAGCTCGTCGATATTTTTCATATTGGGCGGGAAACTAACAAAGCTGATGTGCAGTTAGAATATGCCTGATAACGATTGTAAAACAGTTGTAGTTGGTGATTTTAGTATAGATTTTTTAAATTCCGAAAACGTGTTTTATGGAACAAGAAAGACAAACACGGCACACTCATAGAGTATCGCGCACATTCCAAACAGTATTAATAAAGGTGAAATAGGGTTGGAATAGACTTGGCGAAGATTGCAAAACAGTTTTAGTGGGCCAATTGAATACAGTTGGCTTTTTTTTTTTTCCCAACTGTAGTACGTAAATGCTGAACTGTTTATTTTCACTTGCAGTATGTAATACACAAAATGAGTTTGTTTGTTTGTTTTTTTAAACAAACAAAAAAACAAACATATCAAATATGCGAATTGAGGCACTGAAATTTTATTCACGTCATCTTACTTTTCAGAAATATATTCACTAAAGTGTTTCCTAACCTCCAAATGACTATGGAAAAAAAAAAAAAACACTCAATACAAAAACAAGGAACATTTTAAAACGTCCGATTTCTTTTTCTTCAAGAAACTTGCTTGCCACCCCCTGCCCCCCACCCCCTCCTCCTCAGAACGTGACTGCTCCCGCGTAAAAACAACTCACCTCGCCTTTTATCTCTATTGATTTGGAAAAACAGGGGCCGTTTCTTCTGCTCTGGCTCTCTATATGTTTTATAGTCCTCCCTTTATATATATATATATTATTCGTTTTCAAACCAACCGTATCTCATAGCCAGCGCAAAGAGTACAAGACAATAAAACGGGGAAGCAACGCAACAAGGCACAAAGGGAGAAAAATCGAAAAAAATAAAAAGAAATAAATAAATAAATGAAAAAAATAGGTGATCTGAGTTTACGACGTTATTTTTTTTTTGCGTGAGGGAAGGGGGAGGGGGAGGCGGGAGTGCGGGGGGGGGGGGAGAAAGAGCCATTTCAAATGACATTCTATCCCGTTTGAGGTAGAGACAAATTTCTGGGAAATCGGAGACGATTTCTGGAATGATGAAATGCGTAGAGGGAGGGGGGGAAGGGGGAGAGGGTTCGGACTCCATCCATTGTTTTATGTCCATCCAGAGGAGGTGGGGGGGGGGAGGGAAGATCTTGAACGGATAGCGAATTGCGTTCGCGTATTATTGTTGTTCAGTATCCTATTGAACGTGTGGGGATAAATGAGTGAAGCCGCAGTGCGTTCAGCTTTTCTTTTTTTTTTTTTTTTTTTTTTTTTAATGTTGTTATCTTTGTTTACGTCCTCCGGCAACCTCGAAGCGATGCCAGATCCACTCTATAGGTCGGCGATGGGCGAAAGGGGACAGGTTCCACTTAAGGCAGCTTCCCTTAAAACTCATAAAACTTGGTTACCGTTGCTGTTACTTACCCCTTTAACGCGCAGTGTTCCCGCTCTGGGAACACCCAACTCTGACGTTTTGACTGTTGCCAGTCACGAAGAATGGATTGGATTTCTATAAAAATAGTGGCGGGTGACAGAGCTCCACGAGAATCCTTTACTTGTCATTTCGCGTAAAAAAAATGGTCACGCTTCTTTTTAACAGCACTGGCATCTGCTGAAAAATGGAAGAATGCGAGAACAGCTGAATAGATTGTCCCATGCTAAAAAAAGCGCAGCCGTTGTACCGTCGCTCGACTTAACGTTCAGCAAGAGGGCGGACGATCGAAACATTTATCGCGTGCCACAGATCTAGAGACCCTTTTTGGACGCAGCTGGCTGTGCAATCCCCTCTAATATTTCGCTCTCAGTACTCAAAATACTTAAATAATTCAACCTTTTATCGGTCATAGTACTCCTTCTGTCGTCTTTAATTAATTTTAACCCTTTGAGACGCAACCCTTTCCCGGCACAGCCACCTGTCGTCAAAAAAGGGTCTCTCGATTTGTGGCACGCGATGAACGTTTCGATCGTCCGCCATCTTGCGGGTCGTTAAGTCGGTCGTATCATTTTCAATAAAACGCTCCTAATGCTGCACATATTTTTTACTCCGGAAAATGGTATAAAAATTAAGTGCATGTACACTGGGTATTCATTTTAAGGTTTCGGACATTTTTTTAAGCGAAAGAAAAAAAAAGATGTTAAATTTCTAGGAAAAAGTCAACATTCAAGGTTATTGTGACTGATTGTGTGTTTTGTAGTCAGCATAGAATCATTCAAAATACACGTTTTAAACACTCGAGAATATTGAGAAGCTTACTTCGTAAAAGAAATAAATATTTGTAAAATTTCCTTTGAACCTAAGTAAAAGAAGTGAGCTAAGATTGCGAACTGCATATTGCCAACACGCTTATCGGAGTACTGCTACCCTCCATTTAAAAAAAAAATCTGGAGTGACTCCACTCGACTTTCGGAACACTTACGATGAAGATCATTACCAAGCAGTTTAATCGATGAATCATTCAAACATATATACCCACCATATATTCCAAAATGTACCGTTGTGTATATCGAATGTACCGTTTGAACGCTAGCGCTCTTTCAAGAATTTCCCCCCTCGGGCCATCCTGTCAAAGAAATCTTTGTCGTAGCCCTGTCGAAAAACTATAAATCCTATACACACCCAAATCAATGCCGGTCTTATGATGGTGGTTTATGACATATAGGCCCAATTTGAGCTCAATCGAATGGACCGTTTAAACCCTAGCGCACTTTCAAGAATTCCCCCCCCCCCACATAAGCCATAATGTAAAAGAAATCTTGGTCGTAGCCCTGTCGAAAAACTGTAAGTCCTATAAACTATAAGTCGCACCCAAATCAATACCGGTCTTTCGGCGGTGGTTTATAACCTATAGACCCAATTTGAGCTCCATGGAGTGCCCCGTGTAGGAGCTATCGTGTTCACTCACATGCACACACACACACACGTACACACACATACATACATACAACTCGTAAAAATAGCATAAATGAATTTAGAAGACCCCCAAACGTATCCATACACCCAAATCTCGAAGTCGAATTTTTTCATGATTACAATACTTTCCTTACATGGTACATGTTCGGAAAGTAATAAACTATCTCCTAAATAAAGTTAAAAATAGCCTGGTATTGTCATCTGTTGTGTAAAATGCGATTAAACAAAATACGTCCATGAGTATGGAAATGCTCTTGTCTTTTCGGCTCATAACATGTGAACACTCTTATCCAATAATATCACGGGCGCGAGGAATAGAGTGTGAAATCTCAGCCCGTAATTTCGAAGGGAGCAAGGCTTAACGCTTTAACGCGCAGTGTTCCCTCTCTGGGAACACCCAACTCTGACGTTTTGACTGTTGCCAGTCACGAAGAATAGATTGGATATCTATAAAAACAGTTGCGGTTGGCAGAGCTCCACGAGAATCCTTTACTTTTGAGCACGTCCTTTCCCGTCACAAAAGGGTCACGATTCTTTTTGACAGCACCGACACCTGCCGAAAAATGGAAGAAAGCGAGACCAGCCGGATAGATTGCCCAATGCTGAAAAAGGGGCAGCCGTTGCCATCGCTCGACTTAACGACCAGCAAGATGGCGGACTATCGAAACAGCTGTGCGGCGCAACCAGCTGTCGTCAAAAGAGTGTCTCTCCGTCTGTGGCACGCGATGAACGTTTCGATCGTCCGCCATCTTGAAGGTCGTTAAGTCGAATGATGGCAATGGCTGCCCTTTTCTCAGCATTTGGGAAAGGGTTGCGCCTCAAAGGGTTAAGGGCTTGGATCTTTATAAGTGCCGATAGATTCACTCTTTGAAAGTGTGAAAAAACTCATGGAAAACGGAGCACATTCTAAACCGAAGAAAGAGAATAATCATCCTAACTTTTGAAATAGAGTACAAACTCTATAAAAGTGTAAAATATTCAATTACCCTAATAAAAGAGCTTACCATATTTAGAAAAAAAAAAAAAAAACATACACGCTTAAAGAAAAAGAGAAAAAATGAAACTAAATTCGCTCGGAAGGTTTTAATAGAGGCAAATCTTTCGGATTGAATTAAGTTCTTTTTTTCCGTTAATCGTATAAGAATATTAGCCTTACAAATAACTGCAACGAAAGACTATTAAACAGTTTTTATAGTAAAAAATCTACTGTAAAGTAGGGAAAGACGGAGTACAATGTAACAATGTTAACTATTTATTTTTTCCTCTTCACAAATTTGCATGTACAAAAATTAAATGAACGGACACTTTGAACCTACACCTTTTCCCAGTGTAAATAAATTTTTTGAGTTTTTAAATTGCATTTTCATATTTAAAAGATGACAAAAGGCAAATCTCTGACAGTGTGTCATTGTACCCCATACACCGGTGTACAATGAAACAATAAGACTTCAAACATTCAAATAATAGGAATCAAAATTCTAATTTCAGAATAAATGTTTTATGAGCGTTTATAATAAATTTTTAGAGAGACAAAAAATATGTAATTGAAATGGAAAACACATATTTATATATAATTAAACTAAGATGAAAACATAATACTTTTATTAGAGGTTAGGCTTCACTTTTTCATTTTATATTAAATTTACTAAAATAAAATTCAAAATTTAGCACTTGTGTTTTCCTGTGTTCAAAATTTTTTCGGAACTATGCTGCCCGAAAGATGAAAGGTTTCTCTTCGTAAGATTCAAGAGCGACAAAAGCGATTTCCATACTGGATCAACAGAATGCCCCATTAAAACTAATAAGAACTTTTTTAACGGAGGCCCATTTGCTTTTATTGTTAGAGTGAAAAAAAAAATGCTTTTTTTTTAATTCACTTGAAATATTTTTATTGAAGTAAAACTTCTTTAGTGGCGACTAGGGAGTAACTCAGATTTTTTTTTCTGACGGAAGTAACGCTCAGTAAAGGAAGTGACGTATATGTCATATACTCCACGTCAAGAGCGCCTGAAAAAGAAGAACCACAGAAAAACCTACCTTTTCGACCGTCCGCTGCTTTCGCCAACTTCATCATGTAAAAATACGCGGAACCTGTTAGGGAAAGAAATGGCGAGAAAAACAGTCAAGATGCGTATCTTTGAGACATCAATCTTTATTTATATATCAATAAGCGTTTTGAAGGTACATCCAACATAATATTTTACATGTAATCCCAACCTCACAGAAGGTTCTCGATAATCCTTATTTTTAGATGAATAATATACATGGATTTGGAAAAGCACAAATAAATGGAACCTGCCTGCAAGCGAACCGGAACAGTAGATGGAAACGTCAGTTTAAGAACACTTTTCCTGGATTCTAACCCGACTTCAAGACAGAACAATTTAAGAACAAGGAGATGGAACACCTCAATTAAAGGGACAGTGGCTGCAAACGAACGTAAACAGCAAAGGGAAATTTTCGTTTAAGAACACTGTTGGAGGATCATACTTCGATCTCACGAAGGTAAATTTATAGGAGGGGACACTTCTCGTAGAAAGTTGGATAACGCCGTTGTTGCAAACAGATGGCGATACCCACACTGGGTAACTGCGCATCTTCTCCTTCTGCGCATCTCAGGTTGTTTATATTTCCATCGAGGCGAAGTAAATGGAGATCGTTGAATTAGCAGAACTTCAAAAAATTAAATACATAGACTTATGAACGTGATATACAGTAATTACTGGCTTCAGATGTGTTTTAATTACATAATTGTCTTATAATACTTTTTCGTAATGAATATAGGCAATAGTTTCGAAGCGAAGTGATATTATTATTTGTCAAATGCCAGTTACATTAGCTGTTAGGTCCATTAAACTGCTAAATATTATGTATGTCATGTCTGTTATTATTTTGCCCAAAAGCTGTATTTTAAGAAATGTTAGTAACTTTAGAGGAATGTAGTTTGTGTGAATGCAATATTTATAATAATATATATAGTGTAATGATATATATATTTATAATGATATATATACAGCGGTTTAAGAATACTGGTATGTAACACCACAAAGAAACAAACACTGGCTGCAAACGGTTTAAGAACAGAATAAAAGAATAACAAATGGACACTCCGTGGATTCTAACCCAACCTCAAGACGGAGCAAGCAACGGTTTAACACGGGGATGGAACACCACAAAGAAACGGACCCTGGCTGCAATCAGTCCCAAACAATAGACAGAACCTGCAGTTTAAAAACATGGATACAGAAAAATAATTCGAAACCTACCAGTAGACTAAATCAACGCTTAAGAATATACTGTGATAGAAAAACACAAAAAAAATTTACACTACCTGCATTCGAACCCAACAAACAGAGGGAAACATCAGTTAAAGTATAGTACTAGACTATGGACATTCCCCCCCATTCAAACCCAACCTCCAGACGGAACAATGGTATAAGAAAGCAGTTAAAGAATAATACTACAACATGGACACTTCCTGGATTCTAAGTAATTATCATGAATGACCGATGATTCTTACTGGAGATTTTAATGTTAATTTTCGCTCTCAAGAATCTCTGCCGTTAGTTGATTTTTTAAAAGAAAAATTGGATCTAACTATGAAAACTTCTCGACTTCAATCAACAACGTGTTTCGGTACAACGATAGATGCTGTATTTTCAAGAAAATTAGCGAATTTAGAGAGTACAATTTATGTTTCACATTATAGTTACCACAAACCTATAATTTCATACATAAAAAATTATGATGACATTGAAGTACCTACTTCCAATGAATATATGAATATAACATTTATATAAACTTTGTAAAGTACATGAATAATAAATATAATTAAATTATAATATGATATTTATTTTAAGTTAAAGTTTAATCATTTCAGTGATATGTGTCGTAAACGTCAAAGAAGTTTTACTTCCACCGCGCATAAAGATGACACGCGCACACTTTTTTTCAAAAAATTCTTGTTTCATGCACAAAAACAACCATGTTTTTCTAATCGAAGTTATATAATTCACAGTCCTTATTTAATTTATGATGCATTTACGTATTTATGAAACTACAGTTTATTTATTTATTTATTTATTATTTTTTCGTGTACTTTTCGAACAGCGTATACAATATCAAGGCCAAAATGAATTTTTACGTCATTGTTTTCCTACATTTATTTCTGGAAAACGGAATCAAAAAATGTGCCCTATTTAAACTAACTGTAAAAGAATTTTTTTTAACGGAGGCCCATTTCCTTTTATTGTTAGTTCTCTTAGAGTGAAAAAAAAAATGCTTGTTTTTCAAATCCGCTTGAAATACTGTTATTTTAACAAAATTTCTTGTTTCATCCGTAAAAACAAACTATTTTTTTCCAAATCTAAATTATAATTCAGAGTACTTATTTCATAAGGCATTTGCTCAATTATTCAAGGTACAGTTTATTTACTTATTATTTTTTCGAGTACTTTTCGAAGAACGCATAAATCATCAAGGCCAAAATACATTTTTAAGTCACTGTTTTCGTAAATTTATTTCTGGAAAACGGAATCAAAAAAATTGTTTTCAATAAACTAGTTCTCAGGAAAAATTGTTTTTTAAAAAAAAGACCTGGGGCTGTTTTGATGGAATTCAATTCTAATCTTGTTTTCCCGATACTCGTACAGCGCTGCCCCCATGTTTATTTACATTCCCATTCATGATAGAAGAATTTGTTTGCTGGTACCGAAGAAAAATAGATATTGTACATTACTTTGGGGGTTTTTGTCTGGTAAAATTTAAATAGAAGTCTTTTCTTCTCTGTCTGTTTATTAAAAATTCTTCCATCTTTGAAATAGGTTGATATTTTTCTTCGGTACATGGAGGCCGTTCAAGTATTACGTAAAGAATAAGGGGGAAGGGGGCCGAGGTCTGCTCATTTTTGCGTACAAAGGGGAGGGGGGGGTCACGACAATTCTTGCGTAAACATTAACCCTCTGACTTCTCAATTTGCCGACTAAAATAGCTTCAAAAATTGTGTTTTTTTTTTTTTTTTTTTTTTTTTTTTTTTTTTCATATTTCAAATCTATATACATTGGAGAATTGAAATGTGCATTTTTTCCTTCTAGAAAATATTTCTTATACAGATTTTTATCATGAGAAACCAAGCTTCAGAAAAACCAATTTCAGATGTTATTACATAAAAAAAATGTTTTTCAAATAAATTTCAATTGAATGACAGTTCATTTCCATTTATTACATACATACTATAAGAAAATGCACCACCGCCTGACGCTTTGCAACTTTATTGAATCACTAGCTGAAGTGCCCGTCCTTGACGGGTTAGTGAATGCAAATTTCCAAAAATTAAGAATTTCGTCAGCATTGTAGGAGTACACAGAATGCATGTAGTATGTTGCCAAAGTAAAGAAAGCGAAGTTATAATTTTTATGTATTGTTAAAATATTACAGGTTAGAGAGTCGCTAAGTAATATCATTTCATTCGCTTGAGTCGTCATTATGGGATGTGCGAACGAATATTGACGCATATTGAAATAATTTTTGCAAAATCTCAAAATCTAATCAACATTTTTTAAAAATTCGACGCCTTTGTTTTAAGTTGAGTGACCACCTATCACGACACCCATTTTCATATCATTCGCTTCAGTCGTTTTTACGTGATGCTTGAACACAAATTTACGCAGTTTGAAAGGATTTTCGCAAAATCTCAAAATCCAATAAAGATTTTTTAAAAATTCGACGCCTGTGTTTTAAGTTGAGTGACCACCTATCATGACCCTCAATTTCATATCATTCGCTTCAGTCGTTTTTACGTGATGCTTGAACACAAATTTACGCAGTTTGAAACGATTTTCGCAAAATCTGAAAATCTAATCAAGATTTTTTAAAAATTCGACGCCTATGTTTTAAGTTGAGTGACCACCTATCATGACACCCAATTTCATATCATTCACTTCAATCGTTTTAACGTGATGCTTAAACAGAAAAAGAGTCACGGACAGAATGACAGAATGACAGAACGGCAGAAGGACAGAACGACAGAATGACAGACAGACAAAATTTTTTTTGAGGGTCGCATCGGATTCCCGGGTGCTTGAAACGGATAGAAATCGCAAAATTTTTGAATTCCAAGAAATGTACAGACAAAAGTCTAATTTTATTTATATAGATTCGCATGTTTACCAACAAACCCGCTTGCTGCCAGCCAACTGTTGAGTAGTACTAGAGTGCTGACGCAGTGACCTATCTGAAAAGTTGAATTTATCAATTATCCACCCTCAGTATTCCATCCCACGATTCCAGTGGAAGCGTAATAGAGAACATAGATAACATAGATCCGAGGATCTTAGACATTAGATGAGAAAATGGGATCGGCAAACAGCACTTCTGTCATTCTTATCAACATTTATTTGAATCTAGTTAAATTACAACATTCCTGTTGTATTGTTCTATTCAATAAATAACGATGTATTATAAACCATTTTGTATTCTTTCAAACCTGATGCAGCAACCCCTAAATATACCTTTCTAAATAAATTTGTAGGATTAATAACGCAATTTATTGATAAGTGCTTTTTTCTGCCAATACAAAATGTTATAAAATCTTACGAAAGGGAAAGGTGGGGGTGTCTAACACTTGCTTATTTTTTATTACAAGGGCGAGGGAGGGGTGCAAAATGACTAAAAATATGCTTACATAATGTTTGAACGGCCTCATGGGCGGGTAGCCTTTGTGCCGAAGCATACTTTAATATGAGTACTTTGTTTGAAATTATACAAAAAAAAATTAATTTAAAAAATAAAACGTCAAACTTTTAGTGGACATACGGCGCATAATAAGGACTAATAATCACATAAGAGAACAAAAACGTTGTCTTCATATGAATCGGTCGGTTTCAAAATGGGACCTCTGGCTGGATCGCCATTCGCCTGATTTACCACTCGAATAATCTCCATAATCGATTATTACTATTCGAACAGAATTGATAATTGCTTAATTGAATAGTGAATAGTCTCAATTTCCCTATTCAAATAGTTTTAGCGGTTTACACTATTCGAATGTCAATCCCGATTTTTAGTATTCGAATAGTATTCTCGATTTCCACTATTCGATTAGTATTCGCGATTTCTATTCGAAATTTCGTATACCCCGTGCCATTCGAATCCCATGTGCAATTCGAATGCTATGGGGTAAGCTTTCGAATGAATTTTTCAAAATCGATTATCTCGGATGTATTTAATGATCGATTCAGTTGAATAGTTCCAATCATTCATGTCCATCACCCATTGAAAATGCTCGTCACCATTTTTAATGCACACATCAACATGTCGAACCGAGTTTTTTGACAACATTGACTTCGTAACATTGCTATTGACGAAATTTTTTCAGTTATGAGTGGTGTTAATTCATCGTTGTTTGCAGGACTTCTTTGGAAAACCCTATCTTTGAGATAAATCCACAAAAAAAATATCTAACAGGGTGGGCATTCATTAATATAAAAGCTATCTTCGCATTTTCTTTTCTAAATGCGATCTCAAAACGCTATCTTTTAACATCCCGTTTCGATAAAACCCGCTACGGTCGGTTTTAAAGCGTTTTCTTAGAAAGAAGAGGGGGGGGGATCCATCTTTATTTACCTCTTCTTACTCATTTTCATATTCATTTTTTTTTTTTCAGCCAGCCACGTTTTCGTTTCCCCGTGAAAGCAAAATGCTATTGCTGTAACCCATTTGGATGTAAATGAGCGAGCAGAGCGAAAATTATAGATCGCTCAATTGGGCGACTCAGCTGAAACTTTAATTTTTTTTTTCTTTTTTACTTCCTTGGGACGAAGCAAAGGAAGTACAGTAAAACCTCTTTTTCAACCGGATCTGACTGGTATACTTTTTTTAAAATGAATTCATTTCAGCCATTTAAGTTCAGAATACAGAATAGGATAGGGAATGGTCATAAGCAATAGTGTGAAAAGAATTAGCGTTTTTTGATGTTGTTGTGTGTGATTATGGCAACGCTATACTAGGGCGATCTGCTAAGGGGGGGTGCCTTGGGAGAAGGGGGTTCTAACGCATGTTCACGTTACATCTGGAGAAAACCTACCAAAACTCCAGACCGTTAGATCGACAGCCGCGCGAACCCGGGACTTTCACACTTCGGCCTTCTCCCATTTTCAGTGGCATAACCACTGTGCCATAGTGAGGCTAGCGTTTTTTGAATTTCCTGAGGAATTTCGTGCCATTTTATTGTAAAGTCTAGGTTTATCACAGTAATGCCGTAAGTTTGCTTATTGAAGGTTTTTAACACTTTCTAACACGGCTGGATAGTGTTAAGGATTTCGCTTTGTCTGTTCGTCTGTCTTTCCGTACTTGCTCATGCTCAAACCCGATGCTCATAGGCATCGATGGCTACTCAATTCGTGCATGCTATTTCTGTGTACTGTACCCTGTACACTATTGAAAAGCGTGCATGTAGCATGGATAGTTCTTCTACAGGACAGCTCAAAAGATTTCCAATACAGGACCCTCCATTGGCAATCATTGTTTAATCCTTAGAGGCGCAACCCTTTCCCAATGCTGAAAAAAGGACAGCCGTTACCATTGCTCGACTTAACGACCAGAAAGAGGGCGGCCGATCGAAACGATCATCGCGTGCCACAGATTTAGACACCCTTTTTTGACGACAGCTGGCTGTGCTTGCTGGTCGTCAAGTCGAGTGATGGCAACGGCTGCCCAAAAAAGGGCAGCCGTTGCCATCGCTCGACATTTGACAGCATTGGGCAATCTAGCTGTTCTTGCATTCTTCCATTTTTCAGCAGATGTCAGTGCTGTCAAAAATAATCGTGACAATTTTTAATTTTTTTTTTTACGGGAAATGACTTTCTAAACAGTAAAGGATTCTCGCGGAGCTCTGTCACCCGCAACTCTTTTTATAGAAATCCAATCTATTCTTCGTGACTATCAACAGTCAAAACGTCAGAGTTGGGTGTTCCCAGAGCGGGAATACTGCGCGTTAACGGGTTAAAGTGAATTTTAGAGATATTCGGCTATTTAAAATGGAACAAAATCGAAATCACAAGAAATCAATAGACTAGATAGGTTAGATCCTGAAAAAAGCTTATGTCTATGCTTTTTTTCAGGCCTAGATAGGATCCGAATCCAGAAAGTCGGTTTTTTATGAAAATTCAAAAAATTCTATTCCATCTTTCCCCGTTTCGTTTTTCTTTTTTTTTATTTCTTTTTGTGTACAAAATAAAGGTTTAACAAAATTCTGAAATTAAAAATATTAAATTTAAGTGAAAGCATTTACAGAAAATAAGGTCAAGAAGGCATAAAATTGAGAACGACTAACGTTCAGAAGTTATGTATCAAAAAGGAAGACCATTTTAAAGAAAATAAATTTTATTATTGTTTACAATTTTTTGTTAAAGTGGCAAGGCTTAGATAATGTGGCTTTCGAAGAGTCTGGAAAAGTTTTCCTACATTCGGGTACTACCTATAGTAAAAACTGTTTTTGTTCTTTATCCTCAGTTAAACAGGAATTGAATCCTCGGATTAATTTTACTCCCCTTTCAGCTGAGTCATTAAAACCTTAAAAGCTTTCACAGTTTTCTTTTCTTTCAAATAATACGGATTTTCACACCATATATCGGAATGAGTATTCAAAAATTGCATATTAAAATTAAATATCTTAAAAATGACTGTTTGAAATGAAATAAAAAAATTAACTTCTTTGTCCAATAAATGATCCACTTCGTTGAAACATTGTTGCTCTTACATCTTTATCATCACCATCATCATTTTCTTTTTCAAATGCAATTGATTTTACAGCCATGCTTATTTTGACATTTTTCCCAAAGTGCCATCAAAAAATAAAAATGCAACTTACTCCAAGTTAAGATACCAAAGATGGCATATCTTTTTATAGATTGCTTTGTGTTTGCAGCCTCTTTATTACTTTTTCTGTATTGAACAAGTGATTTCTGATAATTTTAAGTCTTGCTTGGGGCTAAAGTCTGAGTGGGAGCGTTGAACCATGCCTTTGCATAAATATTTATTATAAATAAACAAATGTCTGTAATACCCCCTTTTTCTAAATCTGTTAAGGAGACCTGATGTCTGAAAAGAAGTTCTTTGAGACAATAAATTGCCTTAGACATCCACCTAGCAGGATGAACAGCATCAGGTACTGTTAAAGAAATGTATATTTGGGGGAGACGCCAATAAAAATTAAACAATGTTGGATTAATTCTTTATCCCTCAGCTGTTGATTTCTTAAATGTTCTGCAAGAAATCTTTAAATTTCTTCCAAATATTGTATACTTTATGTAACAGTTTCATCTTCAATAGCAGTTTTGTAACTTGTCTTGTTCAACTTAGACCTCCCAATCTGGAAATTTTTTTAAATATCTGGATGAGGAGCAGTAGTTTTGTCCACTTTGCGATCAAAAAGATTTTAGAATGATTTCCAAAATAGGGTGGCGGCAAGGTAAATATACAAGATTTTGATCCAGTAATTGCTGCAGCAAAAAATGCACGTTCCCCTAAGGCAACCAGTGGTATCAAAACTTATTGCAGGGATTTTACCAACTGCCTCAAATTCTTCAACTGCTGAAAATGCAGCTTTTGCATGGGTTATTCTCATACTATTAGGTTGTAACGAAAGTTTTCCGCCACTGCAAGTATTGCCTGCACAAGCAGTTCGCGTTGGTGTTTTTGCCAATATTTTGGAAATGATTTTTGTTATTTGAAAGAAAAAGACTTGTTTTAGAACACTGTGTTGTGAAATCTGCAAAACAATATCGTTATGATTAAGTATAAAGTGTCTGAAATGGAACTATCACGCTACCAGATTGAACCATCCTTTACTCTCAGTTTTGTTGCAAAAAGTCAGCTGCAGAATGACACCGAATCATGTATACAGCTTAAGGTACTACTGTTGTATCCTACGACACTGTGAAGATTGGGTACCGAAAGTTCAAAAACGAGGACTAGGACATTAAAGAAGCAGAGTGCTCTGGCCTGCCTAATGATGCTTATGAGGCTCGCCTACGACAATCTGTGGAAGAAGATAAAATATTCATCCACTCGAGAGCTAGCTAAAAGAGTTAGACTTTAGTGTCATGTCCATTAGTGGCGCTAAGCATCGCATAAACTTGACATATAAGGTCAACAGCTGGGTACCGCGTGAGCTGACTCAAGCAAATCTGGAGGAAAACTTTCGTTACAACCTGATATTTTCAAGCTGAGGAACTCCTATTAACTGTTCTTCATCGCCACAGCTAATTTTAAAATCACTATTCTCTCTACATTTTCTTTATTCAAAATATGAGGAAGCCGTTTTCCATCCCAGTGAACAAAGCACTCTCTAAATCAGAATTTTTAAATGTACTTCTGACGAGATCAATTCTTTGTTATCCAAACTCTTGTCTTCGGAGTCTTGTTGCACACCAAGGGTCCCGCACCAGAAAGATTTTATGTATTAGTGTTGAGCCACTTCTACGTTATAGAGGAGAGGAGAGGAGGTGATTATGGAATAGTCGGGAAATATGGAATACCGAGTTTTTGGCTCTGTTAGTTGCTATTGCCACAAGGGAATACCATGAACAACTCAAGAAAGATTCCCTTCTTACAATGCAGTAAGAGTGGACCGCTCTCTGTTGCCGTACCACTCGCTACAGAACAAAGTATGTTTTGTGATTTTCAAGAGTTTTTGTAGATACGTTTTCAAACATTTTAACTTACTAGTAAACACGTGACATGAACATGGATGTTAGTCCTAAGGTACACTAAGAGAATGGTAGTTTGTTGAACTGTGGTTATTTTTTAGAGGACAGTGTTTTGCCAATGACTTTTAAAGGTTCGTTTTCCGAGAGGACGTGTCGGGTATTATGGAATACTGGGTAATATTGTAATGGGTTTCATGTCATCCACTCAAGACCCGGAAAACAAAGACGCTGAATGCATCTTTTGTCACGAAAAATTCTCTAATGATCAACGACGATCAGTTTGGATTCAAAGATCCAGCTGTTCTCTGTGGGCTCACCATGACTGTATCGGAGTAAAGAAAGAAAATTATATCTACAAATTTTCTAAATCGACTCGAAGCAGAAATTACTCCAGTATAATGATTTAAACTACAAAACATAAAAATTTGTTTTATACTAACAAATAACTATATATGAAGCAATATAAATTGCTTTTCATTGGTTTAAACCATCTATTCCATATGACCCGACTATTCCATATTATACTCCATTCGTAACTTTTTTTAAAAATATTTTTTTCTATAACAACAAAATAAATTGTGTATTTCTTTGCAATGGGCATTTCATTACGATTCATTATAGCATGTACTCATGCTGTTTTGGGGGATTTTATTTAAAAATTTATGAAGTTACAGTTAGAAATGTAAATGGTATTCCATAATCACCTCCTCTCCTCTACCAATACGTAAATCATAACAATAATACAGCAGCTAGGGGAGGCATAGCCCCTCCCTTCCCATACATATGGGCACCCATGTGCATTCTAAAAGTAAATAAGGATAACAGATAACAAAAACAGTCTTGTAATAAAGAGAATTTGGGAGGTTTGTCTTAGATGTGTGCTTCAACTGAAATACAAATCAAGATCTTCCTTCTGAAGCACAGAAATGCATACCAGATAAATAAAAGTATTTCACGAATTGTAGTTTAAGTAATGAAAATTCTTGATTTATTTTTGTTTTTTGATACAAATAATACAAAAACGGTCAAAATTATTTAAAATTCTTAATTTGACTTTTTTTTCACTAATTTTACAAAAATGCAGATTTTGGTGATACGGTTCACAAACTGACCTTAAAAATACTGGATGCCATTCAATATTGGTTTTGTTGAGAGTAAAAGTTCAAAGCAACAACATTTTTATGAAATAAAACAACAACCAGGTTTGTAGAGCAAATAGTTTAAACTAAATGAAGGAAAAACCAGATATAATCGGTAAAAATCGTAATTTTCAAGAATTCAACCTCAATGCGGCACGGGTTAATATTATGCAATGGAGCTAAAACTCCCTTCCCCCCTATAACTTGTGACCACCCAACTGCATCATTCATAGTTCTTCGACAGGAGCACTCAAAATAATTCCAACACATTACATTCAAGGGCAGTTTAGAGGCAGACATCCGTCGAAAGCACAATACTATATTACTACGTAATACTGGCTGATGGTCCGACGACGATCGTGTGCCTCCCTCAAAAACTGCAGGCAAACGATCAGTGCAATAGGAAGAATTTTTTTTCATCCACTGTAACTAGGCGCGCACTCAGGATTTTTGGCTGGAGGGGTCCAACTTTTACAGTTTGGGGGGGGGGGGGTCCAACTTTTACAGTTTGAGGGGGGATCCAACTTTTACGGTTTGGAAGGGGGGGTCCAACTTTTACAGTTTGGGGGGGGGTCCAACTTTTACGGTTTGGAGGGGTCCAACTTTTAGGGATGTTCCAGATTGACAAAAATCAGTGATGAAAGAACTCGTTTTCATTAGATGCAATTCATCCAAACTCGTCCCATCCAGTTCCCTAAGAATACACTACACAGTACAATAGGAAGCAAAAAAAATAGTTGTACAGTTTTGAGAACAAGATGGTGTTTTATGTTCGCTTTCAGTTCGTTTTTGAAAAGTTGAGGAAAACGAGAAAAAAATTTCTTTTTTTATTTATTAGAACTGAAACTATTGCTACCTTTTTTTGGAATCATTTTATTTACTATAGATATAGGGTAATAATCAATCGAAAAAAAAATCAAAGCCGATGGGGGGGGGTCCAGACCCCCTGGACCCCCCCCCCTTGTGTGCGCCACTGACTATAACCTTTTAGTCCTGTAATTATTGTCTTAAAACTGCTCTTCAAAGAACAGCCCTAAACATTATTAGTCTATCCTAAGATCAATCTTTTTAAAGATTTCTTGCATAAATGAACGGTAAGGAAAAAAATACATACATATACCGATGTTGCTTATCCTAAAAGCAGGTTCATAAATCATCGGTGGATAAAAAATAAATCAATCTTAAATTGAAAATAGTCGACCCTGCGTGAAACAATTATTTTCAACTGAATTTCAGCTTCCTGTTTTTTTTTTTAACAGCATGGTGGCTTTCAGGAAATAAGTTTTTCTTTCATTTCGTCTTAGAAAAGGCATTTCCGATTAATAGACCCACTTTGAAAAAAAAAAAAAAATTACAAAGCACATAGGGGGGGGGGGCGGGAGAATAAGAAAGGTCCATCTCATTTACTCAGATTGGATGCAACAATTTTGTATAGATGCATGCCTATTCTTTCACTGGCAAGACCTCGTTCTGTTCGAATCATCCAGAGGCTTCGACCGATTTTCTTCGGAAAAGTATTTTCGTTGTTTTAGGTCGATCGATTTTAACTAAATTTTACAAAAGGACAGTGTAAAAAAATCAAATCATGTATTTTTATAGTTTTAAAATGTTTAAAATATTCAGTTGATGCAATTTAAAATGTACTATTTAAAATGTTTCTTTTCATTACTAGGGGCCAAGGCCCCCAGACTCGCTACGCTCGCTTTTCGTATGAGGCATTCGGCCCCTAATCAGGCGTATTCGTAAAAAAGACATAATTTCAACAGACAAAACCCGAAGATTGGATCAGATAGAATGTTACTGAGCTACGCATTGCTTGGTTCTTACATGCTCATTGGTACATAAAAATTTAAACTTCACACTACAGTAGTCCCCTCCCCCTCATAACACGGGAGATATTTTGTTATAGGAATCCGTGTTGTACGGGTCCTCAGCTATATTACACCTGGAGTGCGGACTCCGTTTATAATCGCTGGAAAAATTATTGGCACTCTTCAGAAACACAATGATTTTCAATGTTGCCATTCAAAAGTTATATTAATTAGGAGCGAAAGCGTAATAAAATCAGAACACCTGTTTCAGCTGTATTTTTAATAATGTAAAACCTATTGGACACCCTTCGAATTGGCCACCCATGGCGATTTTTCATTGTTTGGCGACTTGCGTACATGTAAAGTTAATAAAAGCTACGGAACAGATAGGATAGCTTGCCACCCATGGCGACTTTTCATTATTGGGCGATTGACACATGCTCACAACCTATAATGACTGTTCATGTAAGGTTACCGGAAAACCGTTATCCATATTTTCATTTACATAATCGTTTGCAGATGGGCGTACTTAGCACCACGAATTATACCATCTCGTCGCGCTAGCAAATATCCAAAGTGTACTGTAACTGCTATAATGGCATAGTTAACGTCGCCCAATATTTCTACTGGTAGCTAATCATCCAGCTGGACGAGAACCGGCTTTAAAATAATCTGCATTTTAATTATTTTTCATTTTCAAGATATTAGTTATTCTGTTTTGGAAAAACGAATCATCGCTCATTCTCAACTCCTGTTGTCTAAGCGAACTTACTATTTGAAAATGGTCAATTTTGAGTTACTTATTTCATATAGTTTTAATTTTGGCGTAAAATGGGCGTCATTCTAACTCATGTTTGTAAATTTCACGCGATTCTAGATACTTGGAAACGCTTTGTTGCAAAGGAATGAATGATTTTATGCCCAATCTGGCAACCATTCGGTTTATTTTTTCAGTTTTTTATTAATATCTTCTAAAATAATTCGATTTTCGAAATTTAAATCAGCTTAGCAGGTTCCTCGGAATTTTTCGAATCTGTGGGCACCTTAGTCGAAACTCAAATCCCCACGATTTAGGAGGAGATACGCCGACAAGCTTTTGACAGCGGCGGCGACAGCGGCCTTTACTTTTTTTTTAGAATAGAGAGAAACTTCTTTCTAACATTGTCCAACGAAATCGAAAAGTGTTAAGAATTTCGTTTTCTCCTCTTCGTTTGTCTGTCCATTCGTGCGTTGTTGTGAAACAGCCCCTCTTATATCAATGCTTCATGGAGAGAGAACCATTTTATTTGTGAAAAAGAAAATTAAAAATCTAAAATTCTTCCAGATTTTATGGACGCACTCGGCTGGAAGGATTTCACTTTTTTTTTTTTTTTTAAATCTATTCAATCCATTCTGCCATAGAAAGGAAAATGATAACTGTAAGTGTTCCTGTAAACTCCTGTTCCCATCATTTTGCTGCTGAAAATGGCATCCATTGTTGTTTGGCCCCTCGTGGTGAAATATTTTGGATGAGTGCGTATTGGAAAATCTAAAGTATCCATTTCGGTTATAAAATCGGATTTTGGATCGGAATTGAATTCTATCTTAAAATTTCCTACTCAAGCAGTCTTACAATCATCCTCCTTCAGCAACGTTTCGAATACAGCGTCTCATGGATCTTCATGAGAAATTCGAGGACTAGCGTATGTATCTGCCAATCTCACTTTATCTTGAATAGACGCAATGACCCTTCGAACACCCTCGGTCTGGCTCGTGTAGGCACTGGTCAAGTGTTTCATATTCTTTTTTATAAAGTGATTTTTTATAAAGTTTTCCTCTATAAAAATCCTAACTCCAGATGGCTTTCTGTTTTGGAAAACCACTGTCTATCCGTTCAACCCAAGTAGTGGTTGATCCTGGTATTTGAAAGTCATCTGAAGGGACAGCCCATGCTTCCGTCAGCAACTCCAGATGGATTTCTGTTTTGGAAACCACTGTCGACCAAAGTGAATCCAGTTCGACCAAAATATTCCGTTAGCAATATCCAATCACTCTGCTAGAAAACAGGAATCGAACGGAAAAGTGACCACGGCGCGCCGCGTAGACGAAATCCCGTGCTTTAAAGAAATAGCACCCGAGTGCTCATAAAAACTATTTTAAACGAATTGGAATCGCCCTTTTCCCTTCAAAGTCTGATGACCGTGATTTCAGTATGACGTCACTATCCATTACGGAAACTCATTTTGTCACGCAAATGATTCACTTTTTCGCCTCTCGGCAATACAATAGAGCTGAAAATAGCGAAATATCGCTTTAGAACGAGAGAGCGGGTGGATTTTCAGATTTTTAAAGTAGCGCGGGCTATTCTCTATATTTTTATGTATAATTATGAAGAATATTTAAACCGGTCATACAAACGGTGTGGATTTTACTATTTTTTATGTGCTTAATTTGTTAATTTTTTAGTTTAGAGTTTAGAGTTAGAGTTAGTTTAGAGTTAGAGTTTAGTTTAGAGTTAGATTTTTTTAGTTTAGTTTAGAGTTTTATCCTGGAGTGGTTGAACCGGAATTGTTTTAGAGTCAGAGACTCGGGGATCAGCGTAACTGCATAGGAGGATTTTCAAATAATAAACAATGATACATTTTAATAACTGTGAAAAAGGTTATTCCTCTCCCCCTATTTAGAATACTATGCCCCTTAATTAAGGAGTCTAAAAGGATTAAGAATTCAAAAAATCGATTTTTCAATTTTAGTTTCATTCGAAACCTTAGTTACTTCTGAGCATTTTGACCCCAATTTCATGCAATCAATCCAATTAGAACCGGCGATATACATCTGAAACCGCATTTTTATGAACTATCCGTATAAGATAACAAAATATCTATGATGCGTATCTTCACGAAATTTTGTACAGTTATAACTTGTAACAGTATCTATAGAATGAATTAATATTAAAGGTGAGAGAGAAAAACTTTTTAAAATTTTAACAAAAATACAAGGGAAAAGTACGATTTTTTTTCAAATACAATTTTAAAATTCTTAATTTAAATTTTTTTCTTAAATATGAATGCATTCTGTAGATACTGATACCAGTTACAACTATACCTAAATTTCGTGAAGATACAAATCATAGGAATTTTGTTATCGTACGGATAGTTCATTAAAATGCGGTTTCAGAAAACGCAGTTTAAAGTCACCTTATTGCTTTCCATTAGGAAGCTTTCATAAATAGTTTCTATCTGTAACTCCAGTTCTACTTGGATTGGAAATATTTATGAAATTAGGGTCGAAATACTCGGAAGTAACTAAGTTTTTAAATGAAATTAAAATTGAAAAATCGATTTTTTGAATTCTTAATCCTCCTATGACCCTTAACCTTTTAACGCGCACTGTTCCCGCTCTGGGAACACCCAACCCGGACGTTTTGACTGTTGCCAGTCACGAAGAATAGATTGGATTTCTATCAAAATAGTGGCGGGTGACAGAGCTCCACGAGAATCCTTTACTTTTTAGTACGTACTTTCCACGTAAAAAAAAGGGTCACGATTCTTTTTAACAGCACCGACATCTGCTGAAAAATGGAAGCATGCGAGAACAGCTGGATAGATGGCCCCATGCTGAAAAAAAGGGCAGCCGTTGCTATCGCTCGACTGAACGACGCGCAAGAGGGCGGACAATCGAAACGTTCATCGCGTGCCACAGATCGAGAGACCCCTTTTTGGCGACAGCTGGCTGTGCGGCACAGCCAGCTGTCACCGTTTCGATCGTCCGCCCTCTTGCGGGTCGTTCAGTCGAGCGATGGCAACGGCTGCCCTTTTTTCAGCATTGGGAAAGGGTTGTACGCCTCAAAGGGATAAAAAGCAACCTCTGTTACCTCAAAACAAGTCCTACTCTCTTGAAGTGAATAAACCGAAAGAATCAATCACCCATTAAGACGGTGCGAGTGTCTAAAACTCAAAAACCCGCTTTTAAACGCACTTTCGGCCAGCATCCAGAGAGTGCCACTTACTATAGGGTAAGATAGAACGACTCAATTACTACAACTTGTTTCAACAACAAAGAATTTCCGCGCAAAAATATTTAAATGGAGGGTGTTAATGCTTTAAGTGACTTCCACAAAAGGGGAAACACGCGAACCACTTAATCCAATATTTTTCTTAAAAGAGAGAGCAAATGGAAGGTGGGGGGGGGGGGATCCCTTAACAAAACACCCTCTTTCTTCTTTTCAACAAGATCCCCTATTTAACTCGAGTCATTTATATCAAATTAAATCACGGCAAAGAAGAAGAAAATTGAAAAAATGAATAATAATCGCTTCCAAAATGCATCTTTTAATCCTTTGAGAAGAAAAAAAAAAAATGCAATATATTCTCGGACTCACAAGAGAAAAATAATCAACGTTTTAAAAATAGAATATTCTGGAACCCAGGAAACGGGGTGGCACTTTTACAGGAAGAGGCTTTTGCTCCGACGAAAAGTTCTTTTAAATTTAAGCATCGTTTCATCTTAATTGCTTAAAGTTTTAATGACTCCTCTTCCGTAAGGCTTTTTTTTTTCTTCATAATTATAATAGTAGATTTCCGGTGGCAATATTAATGAAATTTAAAATGAAATTTCTGGTTTCGTCTTAAGTTCGTGGCGGCATGGAGCAGCGGAAAGGGGTGGGGGGGGAATTTTTAAAAAATGTAAGAGAAAAACTTTTTTAATTTGAAAAATAAGCGAGCCTATGTGTGTGTGCGTGTGTTTCAAATTGCTTTATATTTATTTAAATGAAATGTGATTTAAGCTGTGTTCATCGAATTTAAATAACGTAGATGAATGATTTAAGATAACATTGAAAAAATATATAAATGAAAAACTGTTTTCTGTGTTAGACCTGAATGAATGAATATTATTAATCTTTCTTTTCTTTACTAGTAAACGGGTACCATTAATCAAAAATTCTTTAACAAGTGCTGGCGCTCGAACTTTCGAAAAATCTATAAAACTAGAAGATAATGACGGAGGCAATTACAACGGGCGCTAGAAAAAATAGTCCACAAAAATATATCTACACTTAATATATAGAATACTTGTCCACTTAAAATTAAATAACTTCGTATTCAATTTTTACATGGACAGAAATCGGAATTGCATTTTCCTCTGAAAACGCGCGAAAGATTTTGTTTCGCTGTCAACAGTCTCTCTTAGATCGATGTTTCACGCAGACGAATCATTTTATGTCTGAAAAAAAAAAAGAATAGAGTGGGTAATCTGGAAAAACTATTTAAAACAAATCGAAATATTTCCCGTCAAAGCCTGATAACCGCGACTTCAGTTGGACGTCATTATCACTAGCAACACCTCGTTTTGTCACGCAAACGATTGGCTTTTTTTTACACTCGGAAATTAAAAAAGAGCTAAAGAATCAAAAAAATCGCTTTAAAATGAGGGAACGGGTGGATTTTCTAATTTTTAAAGTGGCGCGAATTGTTTTCTGTGTTTTTATACATAATTATGAAAAACTTTCAAGCGGATGGTACAGGCAGTGTATATGTTATTACGTTTCTTGTGCTAAACTTTTTATACTCTTTTCTCTTAATGATTATAAAAGCTTTATCTTGGGCTGGTTGAACCGGAATCGTCAGGGATCAGACAGGGATCAGAGTAACCGTATAAATAGTATATTTAAACGAATATTAGAAAACGCAACGGCAAAGCTTGGGCTGGCTAAATATGACTTCTGTTCACTAGATGTCTCGATATCATGTAATGATCTGTTTATCCGATGTCATGCGTCTTTTTATTAAATCCCAAGCGGTATAACTCCATTGTTTGGTTTTTATTGGGTTAGGATTGCAGAAGTGTTTAACAAAGGCCCATTTTACTAAATGCACTAACGGTGTAAAGTTTGTAGTGACTTCCATCGTATGCGTGTAGGTAGCAGCACTAGTTGCCTGTGTAACGCTGAGTTTACTGTAACGCTTTTAAATAAATATTGCTGCAGAAATGCTCTGCTTGTTTACTGGGTTCGTCGTTCTAAAGTCCAGTAGGTGTAGAAAGTTCTAGAAAAGAGTCCACTGGTCAGGATGGAACACAAACTGTATTGCTTCTAGAACGTCGTCGAGCTGTACAGAATTCGCAGGTACTCATGGCCAGTAGCTCTTTTAGAACAGTCCACTCAGTACTGAAGCTTTCACCAATGCTGTGATTCTCACACAAAATAAAACACTTCCGCCAGCAAAATTCAGTGGAAATAGGCAAGGGGTATCGTACACAATCCCTTAAGACACAGCAATGGAGAATGGACACACAGCAGTTAACAATCAGCTTCGAAAAGCAAGCGGAAACATCGCTTCTATAGCGTCCATACAAAGCGTAACACAGCAAACTCCCTCGACTGGAGCTCCATGAATACTGATTGGATCGGGAGGGAGCCCGCTTCCTTTTATACTTTCCGACGTGCATTCCAGAAAACTCGGGACCTCTCTAACGTGTCCCCGAATAATCGTGTTTTGATGACGTCCTAGAAATAGAGCCGAATCATGAGCCTATTATGCGATTTTAATGCAGGAAAACCGACTTTACCTGCCCCATTGGGAAAATCGCGCCCAATGACCCAAATGTCGCCACGCTTGGCAACTTTTGGCGAACTATCGCCCAATGGGGCACCAAAAATAAGCCCCCAAAAGTGAAGTGACCGAAGACTTGGGACCCCTATTTCTCGAGATTTCCAGAAACCCATAGAAAAACAATGGGAAAACCGAAACCTCCGTATCTCCGGTTCTAGTGGACTGATTTGCAACAAAAAGGAAAATTGAACTATTGGAAACGTAGAATACGAATTTTGAACTATTTTAAGCCCCAGAACAGCGGGTTGCCCCGAAAATTTGTAACAATATATTGCGCGCGCACACCCAGTCTGTGTCAAAAACGAGTCCCTAAATCTGTGGCACGCGATGAACGATTCGATCGAATGCACTGGTAGTTAAATAGAGCGGTGGCAACGGCTGCTCCTTTTTTTTCAGCATTGGGAAAGGGTTGCGCTTAAGCGTTAAGTAGGAGAGAGCAACCCTTTACGCGAAGCGGGTCCAACCAACACCTCCTGGATAAAGAAAGCCTTACAACTCCTACGTCACGAAAATTGGACGTCATCACTAGGCCTAAGAAAGTGACGTCATCACCACCGTCACAAAGTAGAACTATTTAAATTTTTGGGTGAATGCTACAAATATTAGAAAATATCTGTAATTAAACATGAAAATTAAAATATCTTTCTCGTATAAAATTATTCATCATAATCTATTTCCTTATCATATTATTAAATTAGTCATCGTTAAGAACTGCCTTTTGTCGTAAAATTATATTTCGTACGTCAAATTATTAAAATATTCACCAGAAATTTTTAATAGTTTCATTTTCTGAAAATAAAACTTTTAAATGTAGGACTCATGATGACGTTAGAGCTGGGTGACGTAGGAGTTTTAAGGCTTTCTATATCTAGGAGGCGTTGGTCCAACACTTCATCTCTCAGTCACTCCACACTCAGTCTCTGGAAGTCACAGATGGGATTGATTAAACAGCCCCTTTGCCGAAGTGCACACTTCAAATTAAGCTGCACACACTCACACCGGGAAGAGCGTGTGTGTGTGGGGGGGGACTGTGACGCTTCCAGGAGATCTCTCCTGATCGATACGGGCCGAAGAGAAAAGCAGTGTCGTGTTTTGACAGTTCGCGAAATCATTCATTATTCTGGTGCATTTGATATTCCGCAGCGCATATTGTCTTTCAGCTCTGCCTACCCCAAGTGGATGGGTTGGTGGCCGACGGAGGATTGATAGAATTTAAGTCTTACGCCAACTTTTCTTTTTCTCATCCCGTGGAAGTGAGCGGGAGAATTCGACTTAAAAGGACTTGGGTAGTTCTCTCTTTTTTTTCCCCCAACGTCAGCGATTATTGCCACAGTCTTGAAAATGTGGGATGTCTACGCGAGGGTTCTAGACTGAGGGAAGGGCGGGGGGTGTGACGAAGTTCACATATTTTTCGCGTCTCAAAATAATGTTCCTATTTTTCGTTGTTCTAAATCAAAATTTCGTATTCCATATTTGTCTCTCTCTCCACTTTGTTTTTCGGCTCCATAAAATGTTCTTTCTTTTACGCGACGCTCTGTCTGGGATTTTTGGGGTTCCCTTCTAAATTAATTTCGCTTTAGCATTTGCTATGTAACTTCTTGGTGCCTGTGGGTCGTCCGTCTTTTCTTTCTCACGGGATTGTAAGCTTATGTATTGGCATTCGCCAAATTCTGGCACTGCTGTCTTGGCGATAACCATTTATTCCGTTTGTTTCAAATTTTTTATATTGTTTACGCCTACCGGACGGTGGTTGTCACGTGGGGCAGTGGCTTATGAGTGCTCATATTTTACTCGCCAACCTGCAAAGAAGTTTTGTAAGAAGTTTTCAAAACACTTCTCGATAGCTCTCCGTCAGAGGAGGTTGTGTTCGCTTTTTTTATGGAACTCCGGCATGCCGTGTGGCCGTAACGATTAGCTATGTTCC